>JACEGR010003175.1:0-110538 GCA_014170235.1 Listronotus bonariensis | reverse complement strand
AAAAATTATTTATATTTCTTAAATTTAAAAAACGTAACAAGGATAATGGTAGACAAAGATAAATAATTCAGAAATTGTCTGCAAAGGAAAATATATAGAAGCCATCAGAGTTTATTAGAGGAAAGCGCAGAGAGACAGATAATTTTGACTGTATGTTTACAAAACCAACAAATTAGTAAACACATTATCCCTGATGAGATATCCATTCCGAAATACGAGTTCTTTAATTAGGGTTACGAGGAGATACTACTAATTTGGTTGGGAGTCGAGACTTATTTCGTATGCCGTGCGAGTTTTAGCTTTAGCAGCGAATGTTCTTTATGTGGGGAGCTATCTGAAAGGTAAACTTAGTTATCCTGGAGGTAGGATATTAAGAGAAAAAGTGGGTCATCACATCTGGAATTATGCTGAATTATTATGGAATATAGCTCGGGAAACTAGAACAGAAATACATTCGTGCAGTATTTGAAAACAACTGTTTTCTTAACTGTTGACTATTTTTAGTTGTAGAAACTTTTTGTTTTTTGTATCGTTTTTGCAGTGGCGTAGCTACCGGAAAGCTTGACGGGGCGAGAGCCCTACGGACTCTGATTTTCAATCTGTAAACTGAAAAATAGTAAAAATTTCTCCCACATTCGAATTATAAGTATTCCTTGATATCAGTAACTATATAAATAAAATATTTATCCAATTATTTTTCCCTGATTCCTTTGTGCAGAACCGAGGCGTTCCCTGCTATGCACAATAAAGAACTGATGATATAGTGGCCTTGCAACTTAAGGGTACCTCCATACTAGGCGCTTAGGTTTCGGTTGGCTCAAACAAGCCGCGATTAAATATTCTGATATTCAATTTAAATACTCCTGTTCACATTAGGCGCTCCGCTCACAGTATGCTCATGGTCCGATTACGCTCAGACAGCGGTCTTTTTAACACGGAATTTTTTAACGAACCGTGAGCAAACCTTTGTATTTTTACCGTGTTTTTAAAATCAAATTAATTTTATTAACTATACTATAGTCCTACTTAATGTGGATTGAGCGTAAGTTGATCGATGTGTGTAAATAATTCTTGACCGTAAGCGTACGTTGATAATAGCGAGGCCTAAGCGCCTGGTGTGCATTGGACCTAATAGGAATAAATAATATTATTAATTATACTATAGTCCTACTAACTAGCTACTACTTAAAAATAATAAAAATGTTTAAAAACAGTCTTACTCTAGTGCCGGTTTAGTTATTATTGCTTTATGTTTAGATGACTTTTAATAAGTGAAAACCCGGTAAAAACACAAAGGTTCGCTCACGATTCCTTAAAAATATCGGTCAGAAATAAGAAGTAGCAAACCCTGAGAATCCCGTGAGCATATGCAAAATTTCGATATACGAGTTCTTTTATTTAGTGTTAAGGGGAGATACTACTTATTTGGTTGGAAGTCGAGACTTATTTCGTATGCCATGCAAGTTTTAGCTTTAGCAGCGAATGTTTTTATGTGGGGAGCTATCTGAAAGGTAAACTTAGTTATCCTGGATGTAGAGAAAAAGTGGGTCATCACATCTGGAATTATGCTGAATTATTATGGAATATAGCTCAGGAAAACTAAAACATAGAAATACATTCGTGCAGTATTTGAAAACAACTGTTTTCTTAACTGTTGACTATTTTAAGTTGTAGAAACTTTTTGTTTTTTGTATCGTTTTTGCAGTGGCTTAGCTGCCGGAGAGCTAGCCGGGGCGAGAGCCCCACAGACTCTAATTTTTAATCTGTAAACTGAAAAATAGTGAAAATTTCTTCCACATTGGAATTATAAGTATTCCTTGATATCAATAACTATATAAATTAATTATTTATCCAATTATTTTTCCCTTATCCCTTTGTGCAGAACCGAGGCGTGCCCTGCTATGCACAATAAAGAACTGATGACATAGTAGCCTTGCAACTCAAGGGTAACTCCATACTAGGCGCTTAGGTTTCGGTTCGCTCAAACAAGCCGCGATTAAATATTCTGACATTCAATTTAAATACTTCTGTTCACATTAGGCGCTTCGCTTACAGTATGCTCACGGTCCAATTACGCTCAGACAGCGGTATTTTTATCGCGGATTTTTTTAACGAACCGTGAGCAAACCTTTGTACTTTTACCGTGTTTTTAAAATCAAATTAATTTTATTAACTATACTATAGTCCTACTTAATGTGAATTGAACGTAAGTTGATCGTTGTGTGTAAATAGTTCTTGATCGTAAGCGTACGTTGATAATAGCGAAGCCTAAGCGCCTAGTGTACATTGGACCTAATAGGACTAATTAATATTATTAACTATACTATAGCCCTACTAACTAACTACTACTTAAAAATAGGATAAATGTTTAAAACAGTCTTACTCAAAGGCCGGTTTAGTTATTATTGCTTTATGTTTAGATGACTTTTAGAGAGTGAAAACCCGGTAAAAACACAAAGGTTCGCTCACGATTAGTTAAAAATATCGGCGAGAAAAGACGTAGCGAACCCTGAGAATACCGTGAGCAAATGCAAAATTTCGATATACGAGTTCTTTTATTTAGTGTTAAGAGGAGATACGTGCGAGTTTTAGCTTTAGCAGCGAATGTTCTTTATGTGGGGGGCTATCTGAAAGGTAAACTTAGTTATCCTGGAGGTAGGATATTGAGAGAAAAAGTGGGTCATAACATCTGGAATTATGCTGAATTATTATGGAATATAGCTCGGGAAACTAGAACAATGAAATATGTGCAGTGCAATAAACCGTTTTTAATGTTTTATATACAAAGAAGCAAAATAAAACTTTTTGATTTAAGTACTTAGTTTTATTCCATAATATTAATACTTATATTAATTAAATTATCCAATTATTCATTCCTAATCTCTGCGTGCAAAACCAGAAAGTGCCCTGCTATGCACAAAAAAGAACCGATGTAGTGAAAGTAGCTGTTCAATTTTAGGGTCACTCCACACTGGATTCGGTTCGCTAAAAAAAAGCGTTCGCTCACAATTAAGAATTATTTACACAGAACGATCAATCCACCCACAATAAGTTTAAAGCTGGATTTATAGATTGACGTTTTCATTACCGATCGCCGTTTGACGTTTCGGTTTCTGATATGGTAAATTTATAGTTTGCGTTTAGCACTCCTGATGCATACGTGTGAATTTTTACGAATTATTTTGTGGTTCAGGAAAATACAAGTTTTTTATTAATTTTAAACAAAAAAAGTTGGAAGTTGATCAGCTTAAACGGCGTGCACTGTAGCCGTTAAAAAATATTCTTACATGCAATATAAATAGACCTGTTTACCGCTCCGCTCACAGTACCCTTACGGTCCGTTTACGCTCGGACCGCGGTTTTTTTATCGCGAATTTTTTTACCGAACCGTGAGCAAACCTTTGTTTTTGGAATCAAAAGTTTTAACATATTGCAATACTTGCCTAATCGGCATTTGAGATTTTTTAACGCGGGGATACTACGTATTTGGTTGGTAGTCGAAACTTATTTCATATGCCGTGCGAGTTTTAGCTTTAGCAGCGAATGGTTTTTATGTGTGAAGCTATCTAAAAGGTAAACCTAGTTATCCTGGAGGTAGGATATTAGGAGAAAAAATGGGTCATCACATGTGGAATTATGCTGAATTATTATGGAATATAGCTCGGGAAACTCGAACAAAGAAATATGTGCCGTATTTGGCAATAACTATACACTGCAAATCTTTAATTGGAAGTTAATTTAATGAATCAAAAATTAGTTTTTTTTGTAAAAATGTTGGTCAATTAATATATTAAGTCGCGATCTATTCTATTAGAAAATATACTGGCGATCAAAAAATGTAGCTTATCTCGACATTGTAATATTTTGTATCTTAAGTCATAGATTTATATTAAAAAATATGTTTTGTGTAGTTTTTGTTAGCATAACTTAACAGGGAAAATTAAATTAAAAACAAAATTTTGACTCTATGATTTAGGATCTAGCCACACATAGCCGCAACAAGCCATCAGCCGTGTGCCAATTAAACTTGCAACTTTGCAATATCGTAATCCGAAAATGTGTTAAGGAAAATTATTATTCTTCTTTTAATTCAGCTCTAAGGTCACCAGCAGACTAACCCTATGTCTTGAAAAAGAGCCCCATACAATGACACTACCTCTATCTTGTCTATAGTTGGTATATATTTTTAGTAGTGTACTTTATAATGTATCTTTGATGTGGTAAAAGCCCTACATACTTTATTTTATCGGATCCAAACATTTCAAGTTTAACTAGAGTTTGTTGAGCTATTCGGTTGTCGTTGTAGATTTTGTATCCTTGACGTTTTGCCAGCGCGAGTGGTTGGCATCCTCAGAAGGTTTTTAGTAGACTACTTGCGTACTGCTGTGTAGTACAGTAGAACAGTAGTACGCAAGTAGTCTACTAGGAACCTTCTGAGGATGGAAAAAGAAACAAAGATATGTTTAAACAAGAAGACACATACATAAAAAAATAGACTTAGCATTACAAAAATGTCTTTTATGTTGTTCCGAATTAATCTGCCCAACTTTCCTCTATCATTGTGTATCCGTGCTCGGTACGGCCTTGGTGCGGTTATGTGTGTCCAGACCTTTATTCTTATCTTACCACATACAATGTGTCCACGAACGGACTTAACTGTAAACTTCTTTATTTTCGAAAAAGGTATTCCTTAAAAAACTTTTGCTTCATCTGAAATGCTAAATGCTGTATTAAAAATTGTTCTTTGATATACAGCGTGGTTCCAAACCGCGAAAATTTTACTTTGAAAAATAAAAAATTTAAAATACGTGTTTTGAAACTACCTAATTAAATAGCATGAAAAATTTTTCGTTTTTGCTTTAAATAGAAAAATAAAAGACAGAAGATCCTTTTTCTTATGGTTAAAATAATTTTTAGATTGTATTTTTATATAATTTGCTAGATTCTGCTGGATAAAAATGTAAACATTATTTTATTTTTAACGTACAACAATCAATAGCTGGCATTGCTTAACGTTTAAACTAGCTCACCCAACCGAAACATCCAGTGTTCTCGATTTCGAAGATCCCTTTTCCTGTAATAATCCAATCAGACCTATATAGTTAGAGATATTATATTGATATAGATTGGCTCTTTGAAACCGATAGGGATAGAGCAAGGACGATGGATAGAGAAACTAAACTTCTAAGGAATTAACAGGATTATAAGGATCTGATATCTTTGTCTAGTAGCAACAATAAATATAGAACTTCTGTTTGATATTTGGGGGAAAATACAGAGATTTTCGGCAGTATTTGGAAATAACTCAACTGTAGAATAAAATTTTCGGGTGAATTGTACTATAAAATGATGTTTTGTATTAATAAATTATACCGGGGGTCAAGTTATATATTTTTTACCCCTTAACTTCTTATTTTTAAGATATAAAATAAAAATATTACCTTATTTGCTTAATTTAGTAATATTTTTATAATATTTTTACATATACAGGGTACCACGAAAACTATGTGATACGTGTTTTCGCAAAATTTTTATTTATTTATTTAAAAAAATATGAATCAGGCTCTGTCAGAGGCTATGTCCTCTCAGGTTTGTTTACTTTATCATTTTTTTGTACTTGGCGGCGCCGCGTTCAGAATGAAACATATAGGGTTGCAACTATAGCAACGTGTTTGAAAAAGAATTATAGGTCAGCTGATTTTTTGATATGTTATTCTCCTTCCTCTTCTGGATAGACCCCTGGGATGTCTGGCTGGCGGTAGTGGTTGCGTTTATTAGTTCGCATCCTACCTGTTACAGGTAATAATCCAGGAGTATTGAAAACATTTTAAGAAACCGTATTTCTAATTTCTTGTCTTTGGATAAGGCTTACCAAACATATATTTTTATATTGCCAGACACTTTTAGCATTGCCTAATTATACAGTCGTCCCCCTTCTAACTTCTGAACCGTCCCGCTATAAATTGATGAAACTTGGAACGATAATATAGGACCAAGGTCTGCATTGTTTGACATACAGTGGATTTTAATGTCAGGCGCCAACGCAATCACTACCGCCAACCAGATAGCCAAAGATCTACCCGGAAAGAGGAAGGAGAACAACATATCAAAAAATCAGCCAACCTAAATCCTTGTATTGCCAACATTGCTACCTCCGGACTAAACGAAAATCTACATAATATGTAAGTTTTTTCACCTTCAAGATTCATTATTTCTGTACGTATAAGGCGTTGTTAGGCAATATTTTTTCGCTTGCCCAATGTGATGAAAAAAAAAAGATATCTTAAAACAAAAGCCTTAGATTTAATTTGAGAGAATTGTGACTTTCATATGTGTTAAAGAAATAGGATCTCAAACAGAAAAATATGTTTTCAGCTTTGCGTACTAAATTCAAAAGAAGGCGCTTTTGTAATAAAAATAACCTTATTTTATTTAGTGACCCCAATGGGTCTACATTAAAGAACGATGTATTCCGTTAAAAACATCGAGCGCTTTCCCACTGAGAGATTCTTTCTTTAAGACAAGATACTAAATACCACAGACTGAAATAAAATTTAATTCAATTAAGATAATTATATTAAATAAACAACTAGTTCTCTTTTGATAGTTAAGAGAGGAATTCTGCTTATCATGTCATTCACCGAGACCTCTCTTCTCCATCGATGATGCGTTTTGCCGAACCTCATAGGACTTATCAAACTGGCTGTCCCGGGTCCAAGTTGAATAATACGAATAACAAGTGTATCTTATAAAAAAACTTTCGTTGTTCGACGGTAGGATATAATCGTACCGTTGATACCGTACTAAAAAGCATAATTCAGTGAATACTTATATTAAAGAAATAGGTTCTTTGACATAAAGGTTAAAGATTTTGGTATAGGTTCTTAAAATAAGAACCTATTATTTTAAAGAAAATTCATTAATATTTTGATAGAAACATTTAATATTTCTTTGTTTAAAATCTTAAAACTTATATTTAAGATATTAAAGAGCTTAAATCATAAATCTTTAGGTTCTTATTTCTTGATTCTGATATTCTTAAAATAATACTAAGGATATTTTAATTTAAAGAATTTCTTTTACATTAAAGACATAAATTAAAGTATTTTTTCTCCCAGTTTAAGAACCACTATTATTTTAAAGTAAGAAATAAATCTTGGTTTAAAAGCACAACTATTCAAAAAGAATGCATATTTTTAAAACCTTGTATTTGCTTAAAACAAGACATTTTTTTAAACTGCTTTTTGTCTTTATTTTTATCCAACGAAACCATTTTGCACCCCATATTAAAAAAACTTCTAAACTTTTATAATTCAAAATAATGCCGCTATACCACCCGTTGTTGTCTTAGGGCCTTCATAAGGCCTGTTAATCTTTACGTGCCTGTGGCAGCGTCTGTGGTGATTAGTGGCGCAAGCATCGATTGTTCCCTTCTCAAATGGGATTTAATCAGTTTTGTGTGGTGGACCTATTTTAGCCTGCGTAAATAATATCAACCGAGTCGTTCAAGTATTTTGGACTATTAATAAATGGCAAAGTTAGACTGTTATTAGTTTGGAAGAGTTTGCTAACCGTCTGTCCGATATATAAGTTATTTGTAGTGGTTGTAAAGGCGTATCAAGAATATATTTGATTTTCTAAAATCAATAAACTACGTTAAATACAACAGAGAAAAATGTTTTAATTAAGACCCTAAAAACTAGTGACTTAATTAAATGGATGGATGGGGGTGCATTAAGAATTGACAACCTTGAGGAAAAATTTACCCTTTCACCGAACTGTAAGAGAGACCACAGTAAAAGCACAGGGACGTGTAATTTGATTGATGGACATTGAGGGGTCATGGTTAGTTCTGGTTAATTACATCTTTTTTTTGTTTTGTAACAAAACGAATAAAAAAAATAACCAGAACTAATCATAACCTCCCCCAATATTAATCAATCAAAATATACGTCCCTGTGCTTTACTTAGTCTCTGAAAGAAGTACAGGTAGTGTTTTTAGTGTATGCTTAACCATAGCGAACGGCAGCTGTTCATCAGAGAGCATTTTGGGTCGCAGAGTAGGCTGTACTTATCATTTTGAGCGCCACTTGATTTCGTTTAAAAGAATGAATATAGCATATATAAAATCAAGAAAATTTCTACAAAATATATGTTGGTAGTACTAAGTTACATTCACTCAAATAAACACAAAAGTATGCTTAAATACTAGTTTATTGTAGGAAAAATTAAATTTGTCAGCCTATTATTGACTGACACCAAAAGGTGCAAAAATCCCTATTAACTAATTTAAAAACTATACAGGCCTTAATGTTCAGTCACCTGATGTCTTGCAGGGTTGAGATGTTCTGTCAAACAGGCTCGGTGGTTGGCACGGAAGATTCCCCACTCGTACATACGAAATTCAGGATCACGGGTGGTAACTTAACATAACCAAACCAAGCATCTCGCCAAAATTAATAATAAAAGGGAAGATAGGAAAAACGGTAAAAACAAAAAAACCCAAAATATAGAAAATCCGCCTATAGCAAAGATATCGACTAGAAAGGTGTCACACGATCGGAAAGGGTGGAAAACAGTATGACTTCCACATGGATCCGAAGAAAAACCTTTAAAAATCAAACAAATCGACGATCTCCCAAAACTTAAACCCACTATAGGTAACAAAGCACAATTATTGTTGTTTTAAGCACAAACCACTACATGGGCATACAATAATTGATAATTTATTCCTCGATTTATTCACAAAAAGGAGATCACGACAAAACCATTACGGCCATTTAAACATCTTTTTCAAAAAGGGCCCTGTCAAAACGTAGGAAAAATCAGCTGATCTCGAAGAGGCACTGAAAGCTTAAACAGATGTTGTCAAACAAGTAACAGTCCTCCCAATATTTTCAGAATAATACTTTGAAATGAAAAACATTTAGCGAAACAAACTTCTGATAAAACGTGGCAACATAGGAGGGTTGCTGCAAGGTCGTATTGGTCAATCCCGAGTAGTTAGCAAGTAGGGTACGTTCATGGAAGTGACTCGATGAAATTAGGTTATCGATTTTTAACCGGCGTGCTTCAAAGTATCCTTTCGTACCTTTAAGCCAAAAGAGTAGCATAAAATTATGACGTAATTTTAAAAAATGCTACAAAGCAAAATTAAACACTCCTTTTAAAAAATTAGGCCGACTTTAAAAAAATAAATAAAACTCTCTAAAAAGTTAAAAATAATAAATAAAAATTAAAAAAAAGTCGGGTAATAACATATGCGCTAAACTACTAAATGTTAATACCTAAAAGCAACATTTTTTAAAAAATTTATACCATATATTATTACCTGACTTTATTTTTTAAATTTATTATTTTCAACTTTTCGTGTGTTTTAATTATTTTTTGAAGTCGCTTTAATTATTTTTTATGTTTTTGTTTCAGTAGCATAACATACAGGAGTGTGTACTTGTAACATTACGCCCTAATTTTTTTGTTTGGAGTATTTTGATACTTTAGAATCAAATAATGGAACCCTTTACACGAAAAGGTATTTCAAATTAAAAAAAAATAAATTAGGACATTTGTGTTACTTAGTGATTAAAAATAAAGGTATTTTTATAATATAAACAAAAACCTGTTATGTGAATTATTTACATATTGTGTAGAGTAATAAACTGCAGATGTACTAAAACAAAGTACTGCTTCTGCTTTACAATTTCATCGACAATTAGATACACGTAGTAAACCGCAGACGTCTTAGAATATATTTACTACAGCTGCAGTTTATTAGTCTTTTTATGTGAAAATAATCTTAAAAAAGCCAAATCGTTTGGCCATTCGTTATGCGTAGAGGTTTCCATAAATTCTATAGCCAATGTCAGGACACATTGATTTCTGGTAAGCATCTTTTTGTGTTTTAATGTATTTATATATACAGGGACATCAAATTAAGTGTCCGTCATTGCTAACTTCGTTATTATTTGAAATACAGAAATAGTTTAAATTAGCAAACTAGTAGCATTTTTCACGCTCTTTAAGACTGAAAATTAGAAAAAACAATTGACAATCGGGTTGCTGTGTTATACAGCGAAATACCCTTTTTAAATGGAACACCCTGTATATTATATCACCATTAGAAAGTTCTTTCAAAATCCTTTAAAAAAGGTCCGTATGTAATATATCCAATTTTTCATAGATTCGGAAATATGGCCATCCTCAGGAGTTTATAGTAAAGTAGATTTTTAATATAAAACACCCTGTATTAAAAAGATATTTTAAAGAGCTTTAGGAAAAATACTACATTTGATATGCTTATCTTTTTTAGTTTTGGAAATATAGCCATTTAAATCTGAAAGATAGATAGTAGATATTTTCCCCGTTTTATTTCTGACACTAAAACTTATTGCTTATAGCTTAAAGCTGTAATATAATGGAAATTTAACGTAATTTTTAGATTTGAATTGCCATATTTCCAAAACTATAAGAGATAGACATATCAAATGTAGTATTTTCTTAAAGCTCTTTTAAATATCTATTTATTGATAATGTAATATACAGGGTGTTTTATTTAAAAAATGCCAATGTACTATAAAATTTCTGAGGATGGCTATATTTCAGAACCATGAAAATTGGATATATCACGTGGACTTTTTTCAAAGATTTTAAGATCTTTCTAATGGTGATAAATATACAGGGTGTTCCAGTAAAAAAGTATTTTTGCTGTATAGCTCAGAAACCCGATTATCAATTGCTTTTTCTAATCTTCATTCTTAAAGAGCGTGAAAAGATGCTACTAGTTTGCAATTCAAACTAGTTTCGTATTTCAAGTAATAACAGAAGTTACCAACTGACGGGACACCCAATTGGATGACCCTGTATACAATTAGCAGCATTTTAAAGTTATAGTCCCTGCTCACCCAGCCTGTCAATGTCAAAAGTTTCCGGGTGTTGGACTGAGTACACGCGTCACTTGTTTTTCGGACAAGTTTGCTGTAACATTTACGATTTTAGGCACAATGTTTAAAAATTGCATGATAAGACATTGTGGCTTAAACTTATCCGGCAAAAAAGCGACCCGTTTGCCTAGTCCGATACCCAAAACATTTGACATTGACAGACTGGGTTATCGCGCACCGCTTCGATAGATGGCGTTACGAATACTCGTGGTAGGCTCGTCAAAGGAAACCCCTAAAAGATTTTAAAAGTGTTCTCATCATAAAGTGAACTTCATTATTGGCTTAGGGACTATTATCATAGTGATATTGCAAAATTGCTTTGACAAATTCTGCCAACCGGCGATTCCGTTTGTCGGTCTGCTGACTTGCCATTAATGAGAAATTCTCTTTGAATTAATAGATATTAGGTGAAGGGATTAAAAATAGGTATTTACATATTATGATAATTTCTGATTAAAAGGGGTTCTTACGATATGAAACGAAAATTTAATATTTTGTTCCATAACGTAAATTAGACTCAGGAGCGTCGTCAAGACTATAAGACCAAAATTTAGGCTTGATCTGGGCAAAAATTACATAACTTTTTTATAATATGTTTTAAATATAACTTTAATTATTTATTATTATTTAAAATAGTTTGAAAAAGAGTTTAATCAATTATAGAACTCTGCCAGTTTTTGATTTCAGCTTTTACCAACTCTTTCCTTATCAGTATTCCTTTCGTACCTTGACCACTACAACGGGGTGGGCGATATCGGCTCCTAAATATCCGGAACACTTCGATAACGGCAGGGACTTAGTTTATCTTTCTACACCGAACGCCTAAATCATACATAAACTTTCTTCTCGATCTGGATGATCCGATTTATGAAAGTTTGAGAGTATTCAATTTTGTTTCCAAACTGGTTATGTAAAGTCAGTTCGTATATGTACTTTTTAAAACGATAATACTTCTTTTTAAGCTTATTTTTATTATATTGTTTTTTCTGTTAAATGTTTGTACAGGCAGGGCTATTCAACGAAGTTAAAAATACTGATATTTCTGGAATATAGGTTTTGCAAAAAAGTCATTAAAAAAAACTTGTGTGGTTTATTATAAAGATTTAAAGCATCTACATGTCGTGTCTTTTTAAAACGTTAATTGCGAAATGTTTACGTGCAGGCATTCTTTGTCTTATCTCTATTTGCTAGTATTCTGTCGAATACACAGATGTATTGAAATACTATTTGAATACCAGCCCAATGTAGGTCAGACTGGGCACGATTGTGACAGGGTACGGTTGTGACCATATTAGCAAAACTATAAGGAATACGGGGAAGGCGTAAAGGAGGGAATGGAATGTTATGAGGGTCTAAACGTGTTTCACAGTATTGCAACCAAAAACGCGCGACGTTGCCATTAGCAGAGGCATTCATTACTTTTTAACGGTCAAAAGTAAGTATTTTCATTCAAAGTCTTTTAGTGTTAGTTGAAATATGTGTACAGGAAAAATCATTAATGTTTTTTTAAATATTAGTCAGAAATTAGTGAATTTTTTTGCTTTAAGATGCTCGAAAAACGCGTAAGGAAAGCAAAAAAGTTCTATGTAAAATAGAAAAATATGAAGAAGCTTATACAGAAATAAAACGAGGTACATCATTACGAAGAGTTGCAGAAATGCAAGAAGTTAATCGTATATCTTTCATAAGGTATATTCAAAAACGCGATAAACAAATTTCCCTTCTAATTTATACACTTTGTATGTGTCCCAAATCCGACCCCCTTTGGAGGGAGCTGTTCGACTTATTAATGTCTCTTGACTTACAGAAAGGCTTTCTTCTCTCGCCCCATCGTTGGACTGTGGGTGGTTTATCGCTTTTATAGGTACTTTTATGGCTTCTGCTTTAAGGAATTGTTCAGTATAGGTAATTTCTCAACTTGCGGTGCGGTCCCCAACAGAAAGACTCGTATGTCTGAATTGTGTAAATAAATGCGGATAATAAAGACAATGGGAGTCCGAAACTATTTCTTTAATATTAAAGAAAAACGCACGTATGCATCTCTGTACTGTCCAACTGGACAGGCCCTGAACTTCCCATTTTGTTTGTTCTTTTATCCCTAAAGTTTATAGAATGTGGAACCTGCTGCCAGCGAAGGTCTTTTTTCTTCTCCTAATCTTTAGGTTTTTAAGTCCCGTGTTAACAAACTTCCCCTTACCTCGCTTAAGATACTCACCGTAGGTTAGGTATTTAGGCTTTAAACCTTCGTGTATTATTCAAAGATAAAAAAGAACTATTCTCTCATTCTGAAATAAGTGAAATACCCTGTATAAATTAATTTTAAGGTATTTTTATTTGCAAGATTTGCACGTCATGATCTTTCAAATGATGCAGACTTTCCTTATGTGTTTTTGCTTTTAGCAGTATATTAAAATACTGACGGTCCACGAAAGGGCTTTATAACAGAAAAAATGGATTAAACATTATATT
Organism: Listronotus bonariensis; assembly: GCA_014170235.1. Classification (NCBI taxonomy): domain Eukaryota; kingdom Metazoa; phylum Arthropoda; class Insecta; order Coleoptera; family Curculionidae; genus Listronotus; species Listronotus bonariensis. Next base: position 97,129 of record JACEGR010003175.1, on the reverse strand, counting down.
TAAAAAAACAGTAATTCTTGATAAAACTTTTGTGCTTGTAAAATGATATGATTTACAAAGGAGAAACTGTTGATTTTTGTATACAAGGTTCGCAAAATTTCCAAAATAATTATTTTTATCCTAAGTTAAACTATCTTATATTTTTATTTTTGAACACAATGTATTTTTTTGAGTAGCCTTACCGGTTAGAATGCAGACATTATCAAGAATTTTACGTCTTTTATATAGGTATTACAAAGTTTAATGAAACTAATTTGGTGTTAACAGTAATAGATTATTTTCAATATTTTAATAAAATTACGTAAAAAACTCTAAAATTAAAACAAATAATAATGTTATCATTTAGTATTCAAATACCTCTCATTCTACAATTTATTAACTGTAAACAAGCGTTTTCAGCTTTTAAATTAGGACATTTCAGCCAAATTTTCCGGAGTTCTATTAATTTTTTTATCGATTACAAACTTGATTCTAAAAAACTTAAAATGAGATTTTGCTTTAAAATATAAAATAAAAGCAGTTTAGTATTGGCCAAAAAAGGGTTTTTGCGAAACCTGTGTAAAAAAATAAACATTTCCCTTCTTGAATCATATTTTTTCATAGGCAAGTTTTTTGTAACTAACTTTTTTTATCTATTTGTTCTCTTGTCAACCTCATCCGTGGACTGTCTGCATGGGCATCAGACGGGGGTGCAAGGGGCTGCACTTGCACCCCTGGCTTATTAATGAAATATCCGCGCAATTTGAATACAGAATATGTATTGAAAAAGTACGTTTTGTTGGTGATATATTTTTTGCTCATAAGGTTTTTTTGTTTTCATTGTTACGAGACTTTAAATAATAAGTGTTAAGTTAGAACTGTATAAGGTTGGAATTATTTAATTTAGTTTGATAATTTACCTTAGTTTTTCCAAGTTCTTTTAATACTTACTTACGAAGGTTTCAAAACCGCTCGACTCAACCATTTAGAACTTTTCATACATCCTGTAGTAAAAGCATTAACGAGAAAATTCTGGATCATTTTCCATTATTCTACGATACTATAAAGGGCGACGAAAAACCTTGGTTTAGTTACTAATATTTTAATCTTTGTTCGATTCACATCGAGACATTGACAAGTAAAGATTTGCCGTTGTTGTAACCGTAGTTATGTTTTATTGTTATAGATGGGCCCACATTTAATTCATTCTAAAATCGATGCCGCCAAGTACACAAAAAATGATAAAGTAAACAAACCTTTTCGAATGCACATAGCCTCGGACAGAGCCCAATTACATATTTTTAGATAAATAATAAAAAATACATTGCTAAAAACACGTATCACCTACTTACAAAACATTCTCTTATTTCGCCTCTGCCTACTATAAAACCGGTGGCACGTGACGTGGTACTAGAAACTCGTCGGCTTGAATATTTTTGCTGCAATAAATCATTGTTCACAAAAGGGTTTTCACTACTTTATCATTTTTGTGTACTTGGCGGCATCGCTTTCAGAATGAATTAAATTTGGACCCATCTTTAATAAAAGTATAAATCGACCATAGGTGTTTTTATACGGGGTGTTTTGCAACAATATAAAAAATGGTCAGATATATGAGGAAGGTACAGTTCCTTAAATAAAGCTATTTTTTTTGCTCTTTAAAATTTTTGCACCCCCTATAAAACTTATCATGGCGGCGCCCATGACGTTTGTAAACTTTTTAAAAGAAAGGTTTTAATTACCTCGCTTATATCAAATCTAAATTTAATTTACTAAAAATCTGTTTGTTTCCTGTGTTGACGCAAATCTATTTACGACTTACGCAAACTCTTTAGCTTGATACGAGAACCGGGCCACCTTGATTTTGGTGCAAGAATTACAGATTAAGCAGAGTTTAGAACTTTAAGTTTGTTTAGGGTGTAGATTTAGTGAGTTAAAGTAATATAAATTTTCTGCTGTTTATCAAGACGGATAATGTGTGTTACTGTTAGAATTTATCCCCTTTACTGTGGTGATCGAGATTGTGACCAAAAAGTAAAGTAGTGTAGGATTCGCATATGTGTTAAATGTCAGGAAAAAGTAATGCGGTTTTTGGTTCAGGTTTGCCGCAGAATTTTCAGGGAATGCTTATCTTATATTTTCTTGTCAAAAAATCTTTAGTTTTTGAAGTTCTACAGCCTTATTTTGCCATAACTTTAAAAGAGTAAAATCTCGTCTTCAGCTTTACACCTAAACCATATCAATCTGTAATGATACACCACATGTAATTTTACCGATAAAGTCGGGTAATTTGTTGTACCATTTACGTAGACCTTAGACCTTAGAATAGGGGGACAAGATAACCCATGCGCTGAAGCCGCTCGGCTGCGGTGATGTCGTCAAACGGGACCTACGGCTTAACGTGGGTTCCAAACCACGGTCCCTATGAGCGAAAGCTTAAGACCTCGTCCCCACCGAGGGCATTACTGAACCTACCAACTGAGTGGGGTCCGCATGTCTACGGTTTTGCGTAGGACACAGCAAAGTGTGTTCTGGCGCCGTGGTCCTTCAGTGGCCTTCAGCGTCGATACATTTTGCACTTTATCCGTCTGCTGTTGAGGCTAACCACTATATTTCGTCCAGCTATAAATAAGTATTTAACTCTTTGTTTGACCTCCGGACAGTGCGGACGTGCGGCAGAAGGACTACAAAGTTCTTCCCGGGGTGGCGCTTAGAGGTGCCGTACGGACGTTTTTACCTTCGGAGATCAAGGAAAAATACACGCTAAAGTGACGGCATCTTTTTTGGAGCTAAGCGCTGTGAGCGAAGAGATTCTCAAATGGTGGGAAATAGATGGGCGTGCCCTGGAAACTGTCAGTAGTGAAAGTTAAGGTTGTACGTAACACCAGTAGCAGTTCTTGGTTTGAGAAGCCGACAGTTTATGATTTGCATCGATTGGAGAATTATTTTTGTTTTGTTTTTGGAATTTATGGGAGCTACGAGCTCTATTATCCAGATTTGCCGCCGACGAAGCCCTGGAAAGCATAGTCCGGAAGGGGAGCGCTGGTGGATTTGACCTGAAGGGACCAAAACCGAGAAAAAACAATAGAATAGAATAGAAATAAGTACTTGGCCTCAGCGAGGTTCAGACCCACCTGCAAGTCCGTTGTGCGCTCAACGACTTAGCGCGCTTACACACTAAGTCATCACCGGATTCCATTTACGTAATGTTGACATTTTCAATCTTTAAAGTTTAAGTCATCTTTTCAACTTTTACTCATCTCTTCAGGGAAATTAAACTTCCGGCACACAATCGTAATCGATGGCGGCAAAATAAGTAAAACCATTCTTAATATCAGTTTTTACCTTCGGAGATCAAGGAAAAATACACGCTAAAGTGACGGCATCTTTTTCTGGAGCTAAGCGCTGTGAGCGAAGATTCTCAAATGGTGGGAAATAGATGGGCGTGCCCTGGAAACTGTCAGTAGTGAAAGTTAAGGTTGTACGTAACACCAGTAGCAGTTCTTGGTTTGAAAGCCGACAGTTTATGATTTGCATCGATTGGAGAATTATTTTTGTTTTGTTTTTGGAATTTATGGGAGCTACGAGCTCTATTATCCAGATTTGCCGCCGACGAAGCCCTGGAAAGCATAGTCCGGAAGAGGGAGCGCTGGTGGATTTGACCTGAAGGGACCAAAACCGAGAAAAAACAATAGAATAGAATAGAAATAAGTACTTGGCCTCAGCAGGATTCGAACCCACCTCACGTCCGTTGTGCGCTCAACGACTTAGCGCCTTACACACTAAGTCATCACCGGATTCCATTTACGTAATGTTGACATTTTCAATCTTTTAAAGTTTAAAAGTGTCACTTTTCTAACTTTTACTTTCATCTCTTAAGGGGAAAATTAACTTTCCTTTTGTCGCGTCGACTAAACGTAAAATAAAGTAAAACCAGGCCTAACAACCGTCGCAAAAATTCAAAAATTTACCAACTTGACAGCTTGTATGATAACGTTTCTTTGAATGTGATAGATAATGTTATGTTTTCAATAATACTAGTATTTCGGACTTCCATTGTATTTAAACTGATACACGACGTTCACGACGTTTAGGCTGGTGTTTATCTCCAACCGTTTTCAAGTGATAACTAAAACTAAGTAGTTTTTTATTAAATTTTTTAGGCAACCCTGTAGCAAAACCTTTATTTAAATACTTTTTCCCACGACCACATATGAAAATGAAATAAAACGCTTTATCATTTAGAAAACGATTAATATGACACGCGTGTTGAAATCTACTTTTCAAAACTAGAGTTGAAATAGTATATTAGGTACATTACAAGTGTGGAAATGACTAATATCACACGAGTGGGAATATTGTAGCACGAGGCGTTAGCCGAGTGCGACAAACCCACGAGTGTAAGAAAGTCATTTTCACACGAGTACTGTACACTATTTTTCCTACGACCACAAATTATTCACAAAAAAAAAATAAATTAAAGTTTGTCTGTTCAGAAAAAATAAAAAACAATTGAGAACTTTGCAACACTAGAGTGATATTTACTTTGCAACACTAGTGTGATATATACTTTTCCTCACTGCTATATAATACTGTTTTGACAATATTTTTACATCGAAAATCACCTACCTAGAAGCATTATATAACTTTATCATTTTGGAATTTAAAAAGGCCCTCACTTAATAAAAATTGTATGGTTTTGTTAGGTAATAACGCTAATAGTTTAATACGGTTTTCTGCTATTATAAGTGTTTTTTAAAAATTATCGATTCTTACATATTTTAGACACTCTTCTAAATAAAACGTAAGTGGTGCATATCCAAAATATTCCGTTTTTTAAAGAATATCAGTAAATAAACTTACGGGACCGGGGAGTGAAAAGGGGTGCTGGGTGGGGTAAAATTGGTAAAACGAGTTAATGAAACTGAACATCACATGTAAAATTAAGTAAAAATAACAGTTTTTCCTCATATTTTTAAGAAAATATATAAAAAATATGAAAATTGTAAATGCATAACCTAAAGTCCTTAAAGTAAGGAAAAAACGACTACCAAACGTCAGTTACCATGCAAAATATGGAAAGCATTTGGCAACGTCGGAAGGGTCTGATTCTATTTATGAATGGATAAAAGAAAGTGGATTCATAAAGTGTGTATTAGCCTTAGGTTTAATTAGGGATTAAAAAAAAGATTTAACTAGTTGTTTGAGTACACGAAGAAAGAGAGGAAGGAATTTGATCTATAGGCTTTTTTTTCTCTGGCGCTTTAGGTCGAATGGTCAAGCGGCAAGGCTGCCTCTATAAAGAACGTGCTCAAAGGTAGAAGGGAGATTTTAAATTTGATCTACTTACCTGACAACACTGTGCCAGTCAGTGAAAGTTGTTTTTGTGGTTATGTCTATTTTTGTTTGTTTTTATTTTTTCGTAAATTTTAATAAATACAAAATAAGATGATTTTCGCTAATTTGGGTTCTACCGTTTAAGGTAAATAAAAAGTTTTTTTACTGTCACTACAATAAATATGTCACTTGCAAAACCAATAGCAGTTTTTAGAATGACATCATAATATGTATCACACCAGTGTTGTAAAGTACTTTGCAACACTAGTGCTGTAAAGTACTTTGCAACACTAGTGTGATATAACTCATTTTCTGTGCATGAAATCGGTGTGCTATTTGCTATTTTCACAAGTGGTCATAGGAAATAGTATATTACATAACAAGTGACGAAAGTGATATATTTCACACGAGTGGGAAAGTTGTCGCAGGTCGCAGTTTATCTTGTTTGTGTTAAAATTATATAATAAATTGAGATTTTTGGTAAATATTTTTTGGTCGTAGGAAAAATATTGTACATGACTCGTGCTCAAAGTTATTTTCACACTCGTGGTATTCTCGAACTCGATTATCGTCTCGTGCGACAACATTCCCACTCGTGTGAGATAAATCACTTTCGACACTTGTTATGTACATCCTTTAACAGAAAATAACAAAAACCTTTTAAAAATTAAACTGACATAAATTTTTTGCTCGTTGGTATATTTTTTCAAATTTTTAACAGAATTAAATTTATTTCTAAAAAAAATATTAAATTTTCTTTCCACCTTTCACTAACTTTCTCCACATAATCCTTCCATTAGTATTCCGTACGCGGCTTGACCACTGCAATCTGAGGTGGTGCATATCGACCAATATATTATCGGAAATACTCTGATAACGGCAAGGACTCGGTTTATCCTTCGACAAGGAACGCCTTAACCACATATAAACTTTCTTTTCGATCGGATGATCCGATTTATTAGAGTTTAAGAATATTGGATTCTGTTACCGAAGCAGTTGGATCTAGGGAGAGCAGAATATATCTTTGATAGGAAACACTACGTCGTTTATGGGATAAAAAGTATGTATTGTTGGTTTGTTTAGAAATCTTAGGTTTGTCGTGTAGATCATGTGGGAATTTTGAAAGTAATTTTTAAGAATTAAACTTTAGATGCTGCTTTTTTAAATTGCAGACCATTTTTTTCTTTTTGATAATCGTAATGTATTGTAACTTTATAATGTACTGCGCAATCTTTGATATCATTTTTTCATATGTATCTTAATAGTAGGAGAGCACACGATGCTAAATGGGAATTTACTCGAGCGTCATAGAGACCTACTGAGTTGCAAAGTTTAGATGATAATAAGAAAAAAAAATATAATGTATGCCTTTTCATCGGTGGGGGAATCGGCTATAGCTTCTTAAATATGTCAAAAAATGCTGTTTTTTAATCGTTAACTCCATTCTAGTACACTTTCATAAAGTGTTAAAAAAGTAACTTTTTTAACACTTCAAGGCTTTTTTCACACTTTTAATTAGTGTTTTGTTTCAATGCCTACAACAATAAACTTAAACATCAATTTATGCAATCTAACAGTAAACGCGACACCTGAACCACACGGTCAAGTTACCTTTAATTTCGTCATTATTTCTTTTAGTTCATGTGTCACTAGAGTGTTAAAATTACAGTTTGCAAATAAATTTAATAAAAATTATTGAAAATTGGTAGTGAATATAAATTTAAATGACGTAAGAAATTGAAAAGGAATTTATACTGTTTTAGTATTATTTCTACAAAAAGTAAGTACATACAATTTAAAAAATTAAAATTAATGAGATTAGATAAATAAGACATGTACATATAAAATGGTATTTTGGAAAAATTTTATATGGTCATGGAAAAAATATAGTATGTAACACATGCACAAAGTGTCTTTTTTACTCGTGGGATTGCCGCACTCGCCTAACGGCTCGTCCTGTCAAACTTCTCATTCGTAAAAAAAGTATCACTTTATGCACTTGTTACATTAATTACTATTTTTTTACAACTTTCTAGCTTTCATTACGTCACTCTCACATTGTCAAATTATTTAATTATATGTATACTGATTAGCATGTAAATAACTTACCCTATTTTAATCTGACGCTCACGAAAACTTGTACTGAATATATTTTTGTTTTTTACGATCGGCCTGTGTACGGGGCCTATATTTGGTGGAGGTACTTAACCGGGTACAAGGTATCCTCTGGTATATTAATCCGCTGCACTATAGTAAATCCGAAAATCCCCTTTTGCGCTCCCAATTATAATACTTTTTTGAAAGAAAAAAATAATACAGTATTTCCCTAAAAAAAGGTGCAAAGTTGTATTTTCTTTTATTTGGCAAACCCAAAAGAATATAAAGAAATGCAGGCATCATCTTAAAACTACTTCGCAACACATTACTTTTAACCTAAAAATAGATTTCGAATAGCAAAATTATCATATACTGGGATCAGTTGTTGGTCAAAATAATTAAATAAAAATAACTTTCCTAACTTTTTGTGTATTTGCCCTATCGAAAGTTCTATTTTTGGACATTCTTTTTTACTTTATTTATCAAAAAATATAATTTAAATAACCATTTTTCTTTTTTATTTTTCAGGTAAGATCCAGCTTTAAGACTTTGGTAACTATTTTTTCAAAAATAGGTAAGATAGTCTTTATATTTAAGAGTTCTAGCGATATTAAAAAGTATAAACTACTTAATGTAGCAGGACACCTAAACTCAGATCCTATTTGGTATCGAAGTTTTGGCACTTATTAGTAAATGTTATAACTGATTTTAAAATTTTTAGTTCTTCGTTTTTTTTAAAGAAAAAAGCTTAAACTTAACCTGGCAGAAATACACCAAGATGTTTGAAAATAGAAATTATTTTCTTTGCTTCAATATGTCATGTTTTTAGGCTTTTAATTGATATAGACTATTTTGAGATTTGTAAAACAGGGCTTAAAAAGCAAACATAATAAAAGGCGAATCGTGTAGGTTTAGATTGTGAAATATTTTATTATTTAGTAATGATTTTAAATATTTTTATGTTTGGTAATATTTTAGACTATTTATTAAACCTGGTTTAATAATTTTTTATCTGCTTTAATATTATAATTTTTTTTTGTATGATTCTTCTAGCTTACGATTAAGATATTTCTTAATAACAAAACGTTTTCAAAACAAAATTTATACCATATTTTTAGGTTCTTTTAAGGAACTACTACATTTTTTCACTAGTTTATAATGTCTCATTTTAATTTTTTGAACTTTTTTAATTAAAATTAGTTATGTTTTAGTGATATGTATTTTTCAATATATCGTATCGGTTATTTGTAAAAGTATATCGGCCAGTAATGCAATTACAAAACAAGTACCAGATAGCCCTAGGATGTAATAGAGGTTTTATACATCGAGGTTTTTAATATTTCTCTTTTTATCTTTTAAATGATGCCAAGATCAGGAAACATTTGTGTAAAAGGGTATAACTAAAACTACAATTTGCCATAAAAATATTTGTGGTCATGTGGTCTAGTGCCAAAGAGGCAGTATTCCTTTTTTCAAATAAGTAGGATGATCACGCAGCATCTTGATTTTAAGATTCGTTCTCTACTCAATAGCGTGTTGTTTTTGAAAATCAGCCCGACCGTTTTAAAGTTACAAGGTTTTGAAATTTGGCTGTATTATTGTGCAAACAGTGTGGTTTTTAAAAATCCGGACCTTAAAACAAGGTGCTACATGACCCTCTTTCCATTTTTAAAAAGTTGATAGTGCCCTTCTGACACTAGGCCTAAAGGAACACAATGGGTTTTATGCCAAAAATTAATTTAACTAAAACCATTTTACCTTATTATTACCCAATTATCATTTTATTAGCAATGGATTGTAAAATTGAAATCCTATTAAAATACATTGTAATACATCTAAAATTGAATTCTAATAATATAAATTACTATCCCAAAATCTGAAATTTAAATCGTTTTTATTTGAGAAAGCTTTTTTGCTGACACCCAGTAAACATAAAGATATTAAAGTTCGTAAATAACAACTTACAGGTCAACCTAAATTAATTTAGATTCGTAAACTTTCGGCTTTCAGCAACTTTCTCCAGCTAATCTCCTGGTTAGTATTCCATGCGTCGCTTGACCACTGCAATATGGGGTGGCGCATATCGGTTCATATATTAACAGGAACACTCCGATAACGGCCAAGGAATCAGTTTATTTTCCGACGACTGACACCGAAACCAAACATAAACTTTCTTCTCGATCGGATAATCCGATTTATTACAGTTTTGGATATTCAATTTTGTACTTAAACTGTTTTGATTTAACAAGTGTATACACAGGGTTTTTTTATGCTATGACCGGTTAACCGGTATTTGAAAACCGGTTTTCGAATACCGGTTTTTGGTTTTAACCAAAACCGCGGTTAACCGAAAACCGGTTACCTGGTCAACCGAAAAACTGGTTACGGTTGCCAGCACTAATCCAAAGACAAGATATAGCTTAAATACTCTGAAATTTACAGTAGATTAGATTAGATTATAATAAGGCCGGGATAATCCATGCACTGAAGCCGCTTGGCTTATTGTGCGCCCTGTCTTTTTACGTCTGGGTGATGTCAGCCAGACGGGACCTACAGCTTAACGTGGGTTCCGAACCACGGTCGTATGAGCGAGAACTTAAGACCTCGTCCCCACCCAGGGGCACTACTGAATCTACCAACTGAGTGGGGTCCGCATGTCTACGGTTGCGCAGGACACGGCAAAGTGTGTTCCGGCGCCCTGGTCCTTTGGTGGCCTTCAGCGTCGATACATTTTGCACTTTGTCCGTCTGGTGTTGAGCTAACCACTAAATTTCCGACCAACTTATAAATAAGTATTTGGCCTCAGCAGGATTCGAACCCACCTCATGTCCGTTGTGCGCTCAACGACTTAACGCCTTACACGTTAAGCCATCATCGGAAATTTACAGTATCTTTTATGTACCTTTATTAAAATCACATGGGTAAGACACACTGAAACAAAAAGGGTTTAACTAAAATAGTAAATATTCTACAATAAAGTTATGTAGTTAATAAAACAGCATATACAAAAAGCAGTATGAGAACTACAAATCGACCAAGTTCAAAACTCAAATTTGTTTAGGTAAAGTAATATAAATTTTGCGCCATTTATCAAGACTAATATCTTATGTCCTATGCCCGTGTTGAATTAATTTTCCACTTTGTTCGAAAAGCACGAATTTTAGCTCTCGATACCGCAATCGTTGTATAAAATTAATATAAATGTGTGTCAAAAAACAAGGCTATTTCTATAATAAAACTAAAAGGTTGAAATGATTAAAACAAAAATGATTCGTTAATAATCTGTGGTTAAGGTAAGTATTTGGTCCCGTTACACATGAAACGAACGACGCGCCCTACGCCTGACAAAAAGTATTGCATTGAAGCTTCCTTTTTTAAACAAAACCTAATTTGCTAAATTTGGTTAAGGGAAACCGAAGTTATAGACATTTTAATTCATAAAATTTCTCCCTTTCCTACCGCCCTTATTTTACGCCCTAGAATAAAAAGTGAGAGATCAAAAAGATAAAGAATACTTGCAGCATTATCACGGTAGTACTTATTTTATACCTCATATGGGGCTGTTTTCAAGAAAAATGCATTCTTAGATACGACTATAGCTACTACGCCCCCTAGCGGTACTGCCAGGAACTTGAAAATATTTTCCAGCAAATTCCTATGGTTAATTTCCTTAATAGGATTTTTTCCTATTGTCCTAGGACTATTAATTCCTTAAATATGCTACCTATCAACCCTTAATGAAATACCCTGTATTTACAATGGTACATTTTGGCCACTTCTTAAATTAGGTATGAGTTGCAGGTACAAATAGTAAGGTATTTGAAAGAGCCGCAACTGGTTTTGGCCACATGCCAATTACCAAATGCAATAAAATGGATGAAAAAAATGACCTAAGCACAAAAATACCTAATGAACTAACAAAGCTACCACCAACTGATCATTATATCCAATAAAAATATCAAACTGCTAAATGGCAAGCGAAGGGGCTGTGAAAAACTGGCGTGACTCACAACAACCCCCAGGGAGACCCTGCGGTGTCAAAAATGGCCGAATACATTTGTCAAACTCCGGGGTCAAAAGACGTGCCATTAAGAACTGACGTTTTCGGCTGCAGCTATTGTTGGTTTCTTATATTTTTGCCGGCTAACTTTAACATTACATAACTAATAATTATATTGGGTTAGCAAAATGTACTGCAACTCTTAATAGTTATTTTTGTACCAAGGGCGTAAAATAGCACTTTTACGCCCGCAGCTGAAAGTTGTTGCCTGAGCTTCCAATGGCAGCAATCAGCTATGGGCGTAAAAGTGCTTTACGCCAGAGAAGCAAACAATATTTTTATTCGACTGAAATTAATATACAATCAATTCCTCTAGTTAGGAGAAAATTTCCCAGCTTTTAATGTTTCAAATTGTAATCAGTATACTTTTAACATATGTTTAATTAAATAAATTGTTGTTTTACCAAAAAAGGGGCATTATCTAATTTTATTATTGTTTTATAAATTTATAAATGCGGGCGTTTTTAATACTTTTTGCCCTAGGGCGTAAAAGTGCTATTTTACGTCGGTAATTTATAAATCCGGGTGTTTTAATACTTTTTTGCCTCTAGGGCGTAAAGTACAATTATACGCCCTCAAATGGGGGCGAAAATCGTATTTTACACTCGGTCGTACAAAAATATCTTTTCAGTCGATTTAGGTAAGTACTACCGGTGTATATTGGTACTTTATAATAAAAAGAATATCAACCTGTTACATTTTTAAAGGTCCACAGAGAACTAAAAAAAATTATATTAATATTATAAAAGTTATTGCTTTTGACATTGACCTTTAAGGCAAATCGCAGATTTCACAAAAATGTCGTTCAGATTTCAATGAAAGCGATATCAACGGCAAGTAAAAGAATGTTCTAAATATTTTGACTAATTAAAATCATACCTTAAGAGCTTGTAATTAGGCATAAGCTTTCGATGCGATGTCATGAAGATAAAAGATCAAACGAATTGTGACGAAATACTGGTAAAAAATTATTATCATTTTTTAAAATCACTGGGTGTCGCCGCTAAGGTAGTTGTCGTGGTAACCTTGGAATACACAAGGCCAAACTGGGTGTTGTTTATATGGAGACCATAACATACAGGAAAAATGCAAAGATTTTGGGGATTAAAAACACAAAATACCCTTTGTTAAGAAATAAAAAAATATATTTATAAATTCAAAATTGTCAAATCGCGTATTTTACAACAGTTACAAAAGGTTCGAGGATTCCATTAAAAATACATCATGTGAAATTGGGGGAAAGGGTAAAGTTGGGCCTAATTTCTCATTTTCAATTGTTTAAATATACAGGGTGTCCGGGAAAATGTGGGAAATCTCGCACACGTATGGAACAGATGAAAATAACACGACAAGTTTCTATAAAAATTTTCCGTTTAAGCCCCCCTGCGGAGATATGATCCCCTAAAGGGGGCAGCTAGAAATCGATTTTTCATGAATAACTTTTAAAGCGCTCTGTATAATTTGATAATATTTTAGTACGATGCATACTAGTAAAGGCCTCTTAAAATAGTGCCCTTGAAACTTATGTCGTTTCTTTAGTTTGCCAGGGACGGACTAGTTTTCGCACATTATTGATAATATTTTTTACGCCCTGTATGGTGAAGACACAAAAATATGTTTTTGAGTAGTTTAAACCTTTTGCTAAAAAAAAGGTACTCTTGTTTGACATCGATAAAATGAGCCGTTTTCGAGTAAAAAATTATTTTAACAATAAATTCCTGACCTGCTACGAGAGGGTTCAATACTGAATCAAAAATTACAAATTACATCGAAAATAAAATATTGTATTATTAAACAAAAATAAACTCTTATTATTAAAATAATTTTTTACTCTGAAAACGGCTCATTTTATCGATGTCAAACATGAGTACCTTTTTTAGCAAAAGGTTTAAACTACCCATAAAACATATTTTTGTGTCTTCACCATACAGGGCGTAAAAATATTATCAATAATGTGCGAAAACTAGTCCGTCCCTGGCAAACTAAAGAAGCGACATAAGTTTCAAGGGCACTATTTTAAGAGGTCTTTACTAGTATGCATCGTACTAAAATATTATCAAATTATACAGAGCACTTTAAAAGTTATTCACGAAAAATCGATTTCTAGCTGCCCCTTTAGGGGATCATATCTCCGCAGGGGGCTTAAACGGAAAAATTTTATAGGAACTTGTAGTGTTATTTTCATCTGTTCCATACGTGTGCGAGAAATTTTCCACATTTTCCCGGACACCCTGTATATAATTTTTTTCGAGAAAATGGAATGAAGTCGGTTTCGGTGAAAAATTACTTAGTCAAACAAATAACATTTAATTTTATTAAATGTTTATTTTTTTCTTAATTGCTACAAAAATTGCCGATTAAAAAATTCTGACCAAAATTCGAGCTGGCATCATGAATCGTGGTAATCTAAATTTTATTCTGAGCATAATTCTGCAAAAAAATCATGAGAATTATTTTTAGTACGTTGTCGCCCATAACGACCTAGTTTACTAACATTTATACCAATTCAGACTTTTTTTTTATCTTTGGACTAATCCACGAAGGCTAAAAGCCTAAAAACTAACGTACCGTGGGTGTCTTAAGCAAGGTAAGAGGGAATTTGTTGACACGGGACTTAAATACTTGAAGATTTGGGGGAAAAGGAAAGACCTCCACGGGCAGCAGGTTCCACATTCTAGAAACTCTATGGATAAAAGAACGAACAAAGTGGGAAGTTTGGGGCCTGTCCAGTATGCACGGCACCACGAGTTTCTCTGTTGGGAACCGTGAGTGGAGGAACTATACTGGACAATTCTTCAGAGCAGAAGCCATGGAAGTACTATAAAAAGCGATAAACCCCCACAGCCCGACGATGGTCAAGAGATGGGAAAATAATTTAACATTTTGTGAACAATTCAAAAATGTGATATATTATAATACGCTTCCTTTGATCCAACTACAACCTAAACAGACTATATCTCAACTTTTTTTTGTAGTTGTCGTGTGTATGTAAAAGTGTTTTTCTTTGATGTTTTTCCGGTAGTGGAAGTGATTTTCGGGTGACAAATGGTTTTCGCAATAATAGTGAAAGGAAGAGATATCATCTTTTGAAACATGTATACTAAATATTTTATGTATGTAAGGTTACTTTGGAGGGTCTCTTTGAAAATAAATTATTTCTATAATGGTTTACAAAAAAGTTATGTACATATGGGATATTATTCATAAAAATTTACTAGGACCATAAAATGTAGAACATAGTTTTTACATTTTTTACACATTATTTTTATTTTATATTTACATGTTGTAAAAATGAATTTAAATAAGCATGTTTTAAATATTATTTTGGTTTATTTTAAGAATTTTTAAAAAATTTGTGACGTAATGCTGCAATTTTTAAAATTCAAGAGAGTGTCTATTTTTTAAACACTTTTTTAAAAGGGTTTCTTTTCTTAAATACCACTGAAAACTACTTAATATTTTTTTAATTAGGTTTAAGTGTAGTAATGTAGGTTTTTGACCTTTACAAGATAGACAAAACCAATTTTACAAACAGTACACCATATTAGATTTTAGAGATCTTGCCGTGCATCAAAATGGCTTAAATTTTTTTAAACAAAACTGTTCATCGTACTTAAAAATATTAGGAGACCAAATTAATTCTAAGGTAAATAGATATTTTAAAAATAATATTTATTCAAGGATAAAGCAATTGCGTACTATCTTTTCTTGAAAAAAATTTAATACAAATCTTGTTCGAACTCCACTGGTTTTACTTTTACAGCAAAATTGTAATGTAATGGTTAAAAGAAGCGTGTCAAATATTGTGGATATATCTGGAGTGGAAGGAAAGTTATGTTAAATTTTTTTTTCTTTAAACTTTAACACCCTGTATTTCGGAAACGAAGCATTTTTGAACATAATTTTATTTAAAAATGTTTTTTTCCTAAGTTCTATACTGTTTTAAGAGAAATATATTAATTTAAAAAACCTGTATATATTTTTTTATTAAATATTCTTTCCTTTATTTTGCAAAAATCCAGATAATATACCTTATTAATATTAATATGTCTGACAAAATACAAAAAAGCTGATTCAGTGCACACATAATATAAATCATACACAATGTGTACGTTTCATTTAAACGGCGACAATGTAATTCCGTTAATGTAAGTCCTTAATGCATTACTCATTAACGGTTAACGTCATTAGAGCGAAGACCTGCACATTTTCGAGTATTAAATCATTTGTTATATGGTTTTGAATATTAAGCTGTTTAGTATAATTCCCATGCGATTAAGAAATTGCAACGTAGTGTTGTATGTCAGCAAAATGATCATTGAGTTACATACATGTATGAAGTTTATTTGAAGGCAGAAGCGGAACGTTAAGTTGCTTTAAATGTTTTTATTTTTAATTCTATTAGTATTAGCTACTTAAAGTAGTTGTAGTGTAGAGTACTGTCAAAAAATTCTACATGGTATCTCTTAAAGGTACTTTTTATGTATAATATGTTAAAAAATGGGAATTTTTATCTAAAACTTGCATACAGAGTGGCTTAAAAAGTTATTTCGTTTTTAACGCAGGTGGCGCCCTTTAGAGTTTACAATAAAGTTGTTAGCAGATTCTAATTTGCCACCTTTAAAAACTCCCTCTAGTCGAATATTGTAACAATACACCTATTATTAACAAAATTATTAAAAAAGACTAAAACCAAAATACATTTTTAACACCTTGTATCTCCGAAATCATCCACTAAGCCTTAGTGGATGATTTAAGGTAAGTTGGGTTAGATCATATTTTACCCTTAGGAATTTATAGTGCACCTTTAGAAACACCCTGTATATTTGTGTGTACGTATTAAAGACATAATACAATTACCCATAAAATAGGAAGTCGACGCTTTTTGTAGTTCTGTATCATAGATAACCTACATTTAGATCCGCAGTGGCAAGAAGCATTTTTCGGATTTTTACGACCTCGCGCAGTAAACAAATGAATGGGTGGACGAACATGCGCACTTAAAAGCCGTGGCAAAATACAAACACCGGCACCCCGTACCCTTCGTCCGCGATCTGACCGTAACGCTCATTAGCTACCGTACTTTGAACAGAAAACCAGGACGCCGTCACGAATTCTTTCCTATAATGCGGATAGTTTGTTTGGTTCCGGGTGCGTTTACCCTCAACTGGCTTGCGCACAAACCGGTTTTTTCTCCCATGAAATGTAACTTTGTTTCGCGTAGGTTATAACATTGGCAAAATCCATTGAGATCAGTGTTCTGTATCCGTTCTTTAGTTATAAAAAGAAAGTAACTGTCAGATCTTTTCAAAAAACTAACTTTCTTCTTTTAATGGATTTGTTTTAGGTTAGAAAAATAGAATATTTTTCGACCATCTTATTATTATTAAAACAAGGTTTAAAGTTGAACAATTTATAACATTATACCCACTGGCGAGTCGGACAGAAAAGAGTTGGCAACGCTGTAAGCGGATATAGATATTAGAGAATTATTGCAAGTTGCCTTATTCGGATCGGGTTTTATTTATACCAACCTTATATACACAGTGCCTGTACTCATATTTTGGAATTATTGCACATCATATTGACAGTACGTTATTATTTATAACAATAAAGGAAAACAAATTTTCATTTAAGTCAATACTTATTATTAAACGCAATAAGCGCTTAGTAGCATGGGCTCCGGAAGATGACTTCTAGGGGGTGCAAAATATGAAAAAAGGTCCTTGTATTTGCACAACATTTTTAAGGACCAAAAACATAACATAATTAGTTGTATTTCAGCAAAAACATTTTGAAGACCAAAAAAAGGTTCTTCGACATAACAGTATAACTTCATCATGCGTTGTCCTTTGTCCGCTCCTTCCACAATAGCCAGGGTCCTAATTCTTAAGCATAAGAGAACGGAGTCGATCACATCGCCAAACTGATCGTTCACTTCCCGGGCCGTTTTTCTTACACTTACTTAACTCAATCGCGTGAGGGGAGCAGTCGTTTGCGTTTAAGAATACCTATTTAAGCTTTTCGAGAGAACTCCGCCCACTTTTCTTATGAGAACGCTGTTCCCTAGTTTCAAGAATAAGGCCCAGGGGGTGCAAAACATTTTAAAATACATTTAATCAATAATTTTTTGTCTTAACTTACTGCACCCCTCCCGCCGCCCGTAGTATGATTTCTTTAGGGCTTTTACACAATATAAAAGTATGGAAACCAATCAAAATAGAACATGTCCACAGTGCATTTGCAATCACCTTTGTACTAGTAGGGGAATTGTAGGATTTTTAAATAGGCATGTACTAAACATATTTTGATGTATACAGAGTGTTCAAAAAACATTTTTTTGTTAAATAATGTTATCAATAACTTTTTTTGCGACCCTCTGAATTCATCGAAGTATTTTTTAGGAAATGCTTGTTTGAAAACTCTACAAATCCTATATAAACTGTAGTTGTATAAAATTGTCATTTAGGATCTTAAAACCTTACATTATTTTATTTTATGTTATGTCTAAAATACTACAACTGGTACAAAATAACATTTTCTTTAATCATGTATGTGAATGACAGACATGACGTTAAAACAAATTCAATGATTATGTCAAAAAATTTCCAATATAATTCGCTTCGGGGTACCCCAGGCAGAAGAAAAAAATTCCGATAACTACTTGTGTTGTCATGGTAACGCAACCAAAACTACACATTTAACTGGTCAAAAACTGTGGTGTGGAATTTTCATAAAAAATACCAAACAATTCAAAAGTGACTTTATACAAGCACTGTATTTGTCACTGGACCTGTTCCTTTTGAATGAATAGTCCAACAAAAAAAAATACAAACATTTTTAATAATGAGTTTCGGGTACGCCAGTGTAGCTACCCGTGTTCTGTCTCAATTTCATGCAGTTGACCCAATTTCTGGTGATACTAATTAAATTAATATATTGCTTCAATAATTGTACAGTGTGTTAAACCGACTGCCTATTTGTCACTTGCTGATAAAAGTTATTGTTAATAATATAAACGACGACATTACTTAATATTCAGTGATAAGCTGACATTGTGTTAAAGTTATTAATTAACCCCGTTTGAAGATAAATATTCTGGTTGGGGTATTACATGGTGGTCTAGTAAATATTAAATAAAATTACGAATAACAATGTTCTTTATAAAAAAATATTTTTTTAAAATTTCATGCATGATAAAAATATACATGATGATATAAACTTTGTCCATGTTACATATGCAAAATTTTGGATCGAGATTAACGCGTAATATTACGTTTCCTGTACAGTTATTGGTTGAAAGGCAATGCTTTATAGTCTAAGATCCAGCATTAAGAAACCCTCATCTGTTAATTAAATGAAATAATATTTTCTAGGCAGATTTTAATATAGTGAATGCAAGTGAACAACATCTGCCAGCATAGGTCTGCTACAATTAATAATAATTAATTAATTAATAGTTGATTTATTTATAATTGTTACCTTTACAGTTAATTACATAAACCAATGATCAGCCGTTAAATAGCCTAGTTGGTTAGGTAGCAGCATTTAGCAGTGCATGCCTTGTCGACACTCTGGGTTTGTATCCCGCACTGGGTAACATTTATTTTTCTATTTTTTATTTCCTTTTCTATTAGAGAAATTAGGTCTACCATATTTAATTTAATAAAATCGGGCTGCTACCTAACCAACTAAGCTATTTTACCGCTGATCATTGGTTTATGCAATTAGCATGTAAAGGTAACAATTAAAAATAAAACTATTAATTAATTAATTATTATAAATTGTAGCAGACCTAGCTGGCAGATATTGTCCACTTGCATTCACTACATTAAAATCTGCCTAGAAAATATTATTTCATTTAATTAACAGATGAGGGTATATTTTCTTAATGCCGGATCTTTCTATTAGGTTTACCATTATGTTTTATTGCCTTCCAACAAATAGCTATACAGAAAACGCGGTATAACGTGTTGATTATTGTTAAAATTTTTGCAAATTAATGTAACTTGGACAGAGTAAAGAAATATTGTTAAAGTTACCATTTTTTACCAGAGGAAAAACAAGTAAAGTTTGTTGAATTTCATCCGCATATTCGTAAAAAAAGTGGGGTTCCATAAATACTAAATTTACTATCCGGTCAATTTAAACATAAAAATATGCCATACGAAATAGCAAAAATTCTGACAAAGCCAAATTTTTGTAGAGACGTTGGGTTTACCATTACCAATTAAGTGCCAAAAATCTCCATCGATCACATGTGCGCTTTGACACTTATTCAAGATCTAAGTTTTAAGTTTTTGTGGTTTTTCTCAAAAACTGTTAGTTTTATTGAAAAAATACCGCAAACGAAAGTGGAAGATATCAAAGTTCTTTATAAAAATGGTCCATATGATTTTTTGCCAAGATCTACCATTTCCCAGATATTGCGCTTATAAGAATCACGATCTACATGATATGCACACATTTCCACACCCCTGTAAGGTAGTGTACTTGGCGCGTTTTTTTTTAACGTGCTTTTCTGTAGGCCCACTCAACGAACCTTTATAACGTTATTTTTAGGAACAGTACCTATGTATTAAAATTATTAATATTGGATATATAGTTCAACTTTAATTTGATCACTGTTTATACTTAACTTCAAACCATTTGTTCTTCGTTTTCTTTTTGTTTATCTTCAAAAATTTTTACTTCTGACCCCGAATAAGTATGTTAGCACACATGGATCGATTGGGATTTTTCGCACTTTGTTTGTAATGGTTAACCTAAGGTCTACGAAAATTTAGCCTTGTCGGAAATTTTGTTATTTCAATTGTCCAAATTGACCGGACAAAAAAAAGTCAATACTATACTTTGGTTGGGCAGTTTATATTGAGAAAAATACCTAGTAAGTAACTATGGTTACTTACGGTTACCGACTAATAAAATAAATTCTTTTGTTCTACTTACTTTTAAACCAATTTAATTCATTTTTTCTTCATGTGTTTTTCTCAAATTCAAGTGTCTAAACTATAGGTGGTCACAATTTTATTTTTAAATTAATTTTAGACTAAAAATAATTGTACTCTAATTTTTTCCTTAGTACTTGCTCCGAAATTTACTGTCTGCTTCTTATCGCATTCATAGCACTCTAGATATAAATATATTTACGGTTTAAATATTAAAAAGTACCAATAACAGAGTTAGCGTACTTAATTTTTTATTTTTTTTTAATTTAAAGAGGTTAAAAATGCCGGGTGTTTTATTTAAAATAGATAAATTAAGATCGTTTTCGGCTAAACCGAAAGTAATAAAAATAAACAAATTTGTGAAACAAAGCATATTTTTGTTATTCTTATGTACCAAATTTTAATTGGATATTTGGTATTTAGATAGTCCTAATTGCGGAAACTACGGACTCGATATTTAAAAGCTTCTTCTTTTTTTTTTTTTTTTAAACGTTTTAATGTTGGTGTTGGGTGGAGAAGATAACCCATAATTAGGTGTACAAATAACAAAATTATGCGGGGTTTAATTAAAATACACGGCATATTTTGCATTGATTAATTTATTTTCGTCACAAACTAAACATTAATCGTTTAAATCAAAAACTATAATTTAAGTAATTTGTAAATCCCGTTTTCGCTGGCACAAGGAAAGATTAAGATCACATGTTAAACATTATTTTAATATCTGTACCTACCCCAATTTCACGTCGGTTTGCGTAATCTTATAGAAAACTACCCCTAGAACAAATTAAAGTTCCCTCTAGAAAAGTGAATGCAGCATGTAAAACCAGAGATTACCGTCAATCTGTCATATATTTGGTGTTGTAGTAGACACCCTCAATTTTAAACTTTATTGTGTTAGAAAATTTTACAGGGGTGAGGCTAAGGCCCTGTTTACAATAGTAATTTGTGAAGTTATTTCGGAAGAAAAAAAACAAGATTATTACAAATGTTTTGGTTATAAAGTACGGCTTAATAGTCACCGTACCATTTAAGATTTTGAAAAATTACTGAAATAATATACAGGGTGTGTCTAAAAGATCTGTACAAAATGTAACCACACCTTCCTTGGGCCAAAATAAAACGAACTCACCATTTTTTTAAATCTTTGGACAATCCACGAAGGCTGAAAGCCTAAATACTAACGTACCGTGGGTGTCTTAAGCAAGGTAAAAGGAAGTTTGTTAACACGGGACTTAAAAACTTGAAATTTGGGGGAGAAGGAAAGTCCTCCGCTGGCAGTAGGTTCCACGTCTAGAAACTCTAGGGATTAGTGTTGGAACCTTTCAAATGATCTTCTGAATGATATTCGAACATCGAGATATTCGAAATGTTTCGAATATTTTTTCCGAATATTCGTATTTCGTCGTGAAATATTTCATGAACGATCAGTCATGAATTTATAATGGTAAACACCGAACACAAATACGAAAGATACCGAATGAATGATGAATGATATTTATATCTAGACGTTTAATATAGACAACCCGTAAAACATACCCAAAACCATTAGTAATCAAACGAATAAAGAATATCAGCTGTAATATTTATGGTTAAATAGCGCCAAAACTCAAAAACACTCGGAATAAGACGTGATATAATTCGTTGCCGCAAATAGCAACAATGTTTCACTCGGTATTTCGACAGAATAAAAGCTTATTGGCAATAAAATATAAAATGTTTCGAAAGATCTTTTGCATTGAAATATATGAAATATTTTGAAAGATGTCTCGAAAGATCTTTCTCAATGAAATAAAAAATGTTTCGAAAGATCTTCGAATATTAAAATCTTCGGAATACGAATGTTCGAATATCAAAATCTTTCGAATATGCACACCACTACTAGGGATAAAAGAACGAACGAAATGAGAAATTCGGGACCTGTCCAATTGGACCGTATAGGGATGCATACGTGCGGCACCACGAGTTTCTCTGTAGGGAGCTGCGAGAGGAGGGCTATACTGAATAATTCGTCGGAGCAGAAGCCGTAAAAGTATCTATAAAAGAGCGTTAGATCTTCCACAGCTCGACGACGGGCAAGAGAAGGAAGTCTTTGAGTAAAAGTAAAGGATTATCAATAAGACGAACAGCTCTTATTTTAATGACATCAAGAATGCTGAGGGTTGTAGGGGATGCCATTCCCCAGACATGAGAACAATATTTCAGAGAGTCTAGTCGTAAAGTTAATCGTTTCCGAAAACCAAAGTGTCAAAGCTTTCAATATATTTTAGTTATTTTTAAATATCTTTTAATTAATTTAAAACTTTTTATATAGGATTGGTTATAAGGAGATTTTCCAAGGTGAAAAATCGATATATGATATTGTTGCTTTTATTCAAAATGCCATAACTTATTGTGCCTCTGTACATTATAGCTTTAGTTAATAATTTCTAATTTTACTATATTTTTTAAACTAAAAATGAATACATAGTAAATATCGCTACGAGCAATCGTTATTGTGATATTCCAGATTAAACGTTTTATGCCACATAAATGTCTTTTGTATTCCTTCAAGCTTTATCTAGGCTAGTCGATTTTTTCCAAAATGCTCGGTTTACAGAATGCTACGACAAATTAATTGCGACAAAATACAACGAAATTACGAAATATGCCTTAGTTTAAAGTAAATCCTATTAACTTTTGACTTGAATTGCAATAGATCGTTTTATTTTGGTCCAAGAAATTTGTAGTAGCATTTCGTACACACCTTTGGAAACACCCTGTATACAAATAATAAAAAGGTAAGTAGACGATCCCTGTATTAGAAAGCAGTATTTTGTGCTAATGATACCTATAAATTTTAATTTTGACCTTAAAATATTATTTAAAGTTAGTTTTAAAGTTAAAATTTTAATAACATTTAATATACTTGTAATTAATTTATCTTTGAACATTTTCTATAAAATTAATGTGCTGCACTATTTTGAAATTTAAAATAGCATACAAACAAAAATTTAAAGATAAAAAAATATTAACTCGTTGTATATTTGTCTGCTTTATAATAAGTTTTTTTATATATATATAGGTTATGCAACGAGACTAGAGTCTAGTTGATTTTTTAACTTTTATAAAAAAAATAGCCGTTTTATAAAATTATTACCTCCAAACCCAACAGACTGTCCACGGATGGGGTTAACAAAGACGACAAGTGGACTAAAAATTTCATTTCTCGAAAAAAGTCATTCTTCATAAAAAAAAATTGCTTAAAAAAATTAGATTCACTAAGAGAAAATGTTGATTTTGTATACAGGGTTTGCAAAATCCTAAAAATATGATTTTTCTACAAGAGTAAACTACCTTTATTTCTCATTTTTAAGCAAAAGATCATTTAAAAAATTTATTAAGAATAGCATTTTGAATAACTTTATTGAAGATACAGGGGTATCAAAAAGATTTATGAAAATGATTTTAAAGTTAAGTATGAAAAATTAATTATTTGAAAGTTTTATAATAAAATAACCTAAAAAACTTTCAATATTTGCTTTTCATACACCTGCTTTTCCAAATTCATAAAAAACACACTTTTATAACTGTAAGCGCTATATAGTTTTCGTCAAATTATGGATTTCAATATATTTTTCTATTAATGCTTTTATCGATTACAAACATGATTATAAATAAAAGTTAATGACATTTTCCTAAAAAATGAAAGATACAGGTAGTTTAATCTTGGAGAAAAATAATGTTTTTTAAGTTTATGCGAACCCTGTATTCAAAATCAACATTTTCCTCCATCCTATTTTTTTACTAAGCTAAAATTTTTATGAAGAATGACTTTTCTTCGATAAACGAAATTTTTGGTTCATCTGTCCTCTTGTTAACTCCATCCGTGGACAGTCTGTATAACAATTGAAAAATATAAATTAATTCTTTTTGATATTTTTATTTTAAATATTTTATTTTCTAAATCTAATTAAGAAGGTGGTGTCAAAAAGCAAGCAGTTCATTTAACATGTAGGTTACGTGATATGCAGCAAAACCAACTTGTTTTTAATAGTATACAATCGGAAAATAAATATTTTTTTTCAAATCTAGTTTACAAGGTAATGTAAAAAAATTAATTAAACATAAAGGTCACGTACTCTTTTTAATGGAATTCAAAATTTTTTATTTTACTTTTTAATTGCTACGTAAAAATTCTATTAAAAAAGGTATTATTGATCCCTCTCCAAAAGTTAATAGTTTTGGAGATGTTAATAATTGACATTGCAAAAAGTACCGCCTAATCTGGAACTATTGCGGAGTAACCCAGGTGGATGGTTTTAATATTATCATCTTATTCGGTTTAAAAATTAATTTCTAATTTTATCACAGTCAATATAGTGCCGGTTTAACAAGTATCTAATGCCATGGCAATTTTTAATTGATAATTTCTCGGAAACTGCTTACTTATGAACAAAGATTAATATTTTAAATATTTTTACTAAAATATTACGTTTAATCCAAAAGTGTAATCAAAATTGTGGTGTGGCTTATAGCTGTGATATGGAGGTGGTGTTTTAGGATATATCATCTTTACTGAAAAAAATCCTGTGTTGATAAAAATATGACCTGTAAGTCGGCTGTCCATGAGAGCGGTTTTCCGTCCGCGTATTGAAAATATGCGCAGAAAATCCGCTGACACGTCCATTGTAGTGGAAAATATTAAAGCGTTTTGTTTTGAATATGGTGATTTTATGTTAGAATTTTCTTTGGTTGATACTACGGTTTTGAAGGTCAATATAGATGTCAATCATTATATATCTGTGGGATGGCAAATCGATTGAATAATGGATAATAATAAATCCAGTAAATTAGGCAACTCCGGTTATTAGCTTGTCTTAGTCTTTTATTTACCACATACACTTTTTTGTTACCTATTTACCTTAGAGTACAAGCTAGACGCTCGTCGTGTTAAAATGCTCCTTTGACATTCCTAAATAATTGAAGTGATTTTCATCATATTCTTGTCTTAACTCCTTTAATAAAGTATAATATTGGCTATGAACTTTTCTTTCTAAAAAATTTTTCTAATCCAAAACCTGTGCCTTTTTTGTCTTTTTGGTCGTATTGAAAGAGGGATAAATATAATTTTTTTGCCAAATATCTTACTCAAGTAAATAATCAAAAAGTGTAGTTAATGTCGTCCATAAGACTTCTTTTATTTAAAATGGATCTTTAACGTCTTGTCTTATCATTAAGCTCATCAACTAGTTCAAAATCTAGTGGAAAACGCAAAAAGTTAACTTTGTCTCAACTTTTTGCTGATTTGCGACGAAAATGGTGGGAAAAGCATTTTAAATTTGAATTATCATCCGCGAGCGGAAACCGCTCTCATGGACAGCCGGCTTTAAATGTTTTTTTTTAGGAATTTTTAAACACCATATGTTTACGGTAATGTATAAAAAAAGGCATATGCGGATTAGTTAAAAATATAAAACATCCATCACTGATCTCTCAATATTGACTAAAGATAAATCCCCTATATTTTACACTATTCCTCCCCATAAACGGGTTGGATAAAATAAAGGACAATCAAATCATGATCTATTGAATAGAAATTTGTAACCAATTCATGTGCCATATATTTCCTTTTAAATCGTTTATTGAATTTTATATAAATCGGTTCTTTAAGTCCCCACAGTTAGTATCAACAAAAGGGCCCCTATAAAAATAATAGCGGGACTCCCTGTTGTATGTTAGGGTGGGTCTGGAATATTTCGAGAGGCTTTCTGTTAAGTAAAAGTGTGGCTTAAATTTTTTTTTAATGTACATTTACTAAGCTGGCCGTCTTTGTGGCTTATTTTCTATTAATTAAAAAAACGCTTTTTGTGCATTTTCCGTAAAATTGGAAAACATCCTACCGACTGCGCCATGACATGTATGTCAGGGAAGAGGGGGTAAATGAAACACCTGTTGCTTCTGTACATCAACTGAGACAGTTTATTCTTATTGGTTCGTATTTTTATACAATGCGCACCTGCGCCCTTTAAACATACATATATGACACCTCGTATGACACATTTAATTTTAATATTTTAATTAAAGCATAACATGCTTTAACACTGTTTTTTATACAAGCTTGTGCCAGTTTTAAAAATACAGCATCCAAAATTGCAAAAGGTATACGTACTCTTGTAGAAATTATTTAACACGGCCTACTCGGTGATCACTGCTAAAATAATATAAGAATTACGAGTCGGACCGAAACTGGTTTTCCGGCCTAAACCGAAATTTCCGCCATGGCTTCAGTTTTAGCCAAAACCGAAACTCACCTAGTCAAGTAGAAAATACCTTATAATATTTAAAATTCGAGGAGCGTGTATGTACTTTTTTTGATGGAGGGGGTCCAAAAGATTTTTAAGTGCAAAAAAAGGTCCTTGTGTTTCAAAACTATTCCATCCACAATTATTCGCATGTTTTTATAAACAAAGTTTCTAATTTGGCAACTTTTCTTATAAAAAATGTTTGATAAGTTTTTGCATGACAGGCAGTATGAATTTCGTCACAAGAGATATAAAGCGGATTTCCTGTTCTCCGCTCTCACACTTGGAACAAGTATATTGGATTTCAAGGTTCATCCCAGATGGTTTCTTTTGATATTTTCAAAGATTGTGATCAGGTTTCTTCCAGCTAAACTCTGTTTTTTGGCTCTCTAGTTTTCTTTCTAATCGACGTATATCAATTATTGTAAATAACCTATTTTACCAATTTATTGCTGGGGTGCCTCAAGAATCAGAGTACTGGCACCAACTTTGTTTCTTCTTCACATCTACAACCTTCTCTCTCTTCCACTACCCTTTTCATTCAGAGTGTTCAGTTGTTCAACCAATCTCCAAGGCTTACTTGGCAGCAAACGTAAGGCGATATTGGGAATTCAAATTAAGGAGAACAGTGTTGTAATTTGGTCAAACAGCTGATTCAATTTGACGAAGAATATTTACATAAATTACCTGATTAGTTATTAAATTTTACGAAAAATATTAGGCATCATTGTCTGACAACCTAAATAACACAAAGCAGGATAATAGTCAGTGTTTCGAGAAACTTTATATATGTATAGCCATAAAGCGTAAGTTCTTCGTTATTTAGACTTGACACTGCAGATAACCCAAGACTGACTTCGCAAGTTTTGCTTCATTGCTGAATTTTTAATGAAATCCGTGATGGCAACTACTTAACAACGCTAGGCATTAGTTGTAGACTAGACTATTTTTTTATTTTTTATTACATTTATCCAATAAATCATGAAAATTTATTAAAAAATGGAATATTAACTGCAACAACAGAAAGCAAAACTTGATTATGAAATGTCATTATGTTCTAAATTTGCAAACTGCAACCTTGCCGAGTCGCTTAATTTTAGTTTTCAATAGATATCTCTTTCATAAAACTTTAATTTAATATTGGATTGTGGCGCGAGAAATCTCGGCCAATTATATGCATCTATGCATCCAACACAATTATGTTCTTATTTATTGCTTTTCTAAAGATATTCAACCAGACAGGCTCAGGAACTTCCCACTTTGTTTGGTTTTTTATCCCTAGAGTTTCTAGATTGTTGAACCTGCTGACCGCAGTACTCTCCAAGTACTTAGGTACCGTGTTGACAAACTCCCTCTGACCTCGCTTAAGACACCCAGGGTATGTTCGTATTTAGGCTTTCAGCCTTTGTAAAGTGTGTAAAGATAAAAAAAACAACAGGGAAAAACCCTGTATATAAAAAGTGGTAAAATAATTATAAACGACAGACATTACCAAATTACGGACTTTTTGTCTTTGGATATTTCAAGAGGTCATTGGTTTCTTTTTCCGCATAGGCGATTTCCAGAAGAAAAAATCGTTGCAAACTTATTGCCGTCATTGATAGTGTCGGTGCCAGTAATAAAATTAACTAACCGGAACCCCTTTAAAATCTTTTAGTGGGTTTTTGATGAGTCTACTACGAATATTCATACCGCCGTATATGGGTGCGGCGCTTTAACCTAGTCTGTCAATGTCAAATGGGTCGAGTGTGGGACTGGCATAGATAAATTACATTTAGATCCGCAGTGGCAAGAAGCATTTTTCGGATTTTTACGACCTCGCGCAGTAAACAGATGAATGGGTGGACTAACATGCGCACTAAAAAGCCATGGCAAAATACAAACACCGGCACCCCGTACCCTTCGTCCGCGGTCGGAGCGTGACGCTTATTAGCTACCGTACTTCGAACAGAAAACCAGGACGCCGTCGACAAACTCTTTCCGATAATGCGGATCAACTGGCTTGCGCACACACCGGTTTTTCGCCCATGAAATGTAACTTTTGTTTCGCGCAGGTTATAACGTTGGCAATCCATCGAGATCAGTGGGGACTGGGCGAACGCATCACTTTTTTTGTCGGACAAGTTTAGCACGATGTTTTACATGCAATTTTTAAACATTGTGCTAAAAATCATAAGTGTTACAGTCACGAAACCCGCCTAGTCCGATACCCGAGATACATGCGTTTGAGCCTTGTGGTTTTATGACTGCAACCCTTACCATTTTTGGCATAATTATTAAAAATTGCACATAAAACATTGTGGTAAACTTGACAGACAAAAAAGTGACGCGTTCGCCCAGTCCGACTCCTTAAAAATTTGCCATTGACAGGCTGGGTTAAAGCGCCGCTATCCATATATGGCGGTATGAATATTCGTGGTAGACTCTTTCAAAGGAACCCCCTAAAAGGTTTTAAAAGAGTTATCATGAAGTCCATTATTAGCCTAGTTTACACCGCGAGGACCAATTAGATCCGTGGACTAAACCCAGGACTTATTTTTGTTAGTTCACTAGTGTTTATACCTACTTAGTTTATGGATCAATTTAATTCACGTTTAATCCTAGTACCAAAATGACAGCTGAGCATATGACCAGAACCTAACCTCGTTTTTTATCTTTTAAAACTGTATCGCTTTTAAATTCCATTTGAAAAAAATTTGAAAACAGTTTTGGTTAAATATCAACAAAATTTTAAAAAATATAAACAAACAACAAAATTATTAGGGAAGACCGAAATTCAACGTCTTTTTCGTCGAAATGCGCACTGTCAAAGATCAAGGCTGTCATTGTGGTCCACTAAAAAAGTCTGACGTGTTTACACCAAAGAAAATCATATTTGGTCACCCCCATTTGAGGCGGACTGAATTGAAGTAGCAAATTTTAATACTCAAGTGTTTACACCGTGAATAAAGTACGCGTGACGTCATTTATACCTCGAACTAAAAATTTGGTCCTCCCGGTGTAAACTAGGCTATTGCTGGTTACAAAAAAGCTCTTATTTTTAAGATAATCTCCAACATTCGTTTCGTCTCTTTACGCAAGCGATCAGGCTACACTATACTTGGTTTATCTTTATTTTCCGTCCTTTTGAAATGAAATGACGTGATGCAAATATAACTAATTTACTCGAAAATTGGGGTTACTAAAATTCCATTAACAGAAAAAGAAATGATGAAAAAGAATGATAGTAATTACAAGCAAAAACAAGCGAAATGACGAATTTGAAGAATCCATCTCTGTCTACGCGGCCATAATACCTTTCAGTTATAATTCAAATAAATTGTTTTTGCTTGGCCAGACGGGCCGACGTTTCGTTTTGATTGATTACGCAAAAGAAAATTGTAACGTTTTTAATCGAATTTGTGAAAAGCGTTTTCCCATTGTTAATATTTGTGACGAACGTGGCACGGTCGTGATTACTTTTGTAATTTTCGATTGGTCGAAGGCGGCCATATTGATTGATTTTATTTTTTTCACCTCTATAAATGTCATAAAAATTATAAAGGGTGAAGTTCACTACAAATATTTTTAAGGTCAAAATCAACAATTTTTTTAATTAACCCGATTTAAAAAAAATTGATAAAACTTACAAAAACGGTAAAAAAAAATAAATAAAAATAAAAAAATTAAAAAATGAAGTCGGGTAGTAATATATGGTATTAAAACATAAAAAGCTTTTTTTTTTTTTATCTTTGGACAAACCACGAAGGCTTAAAGCCTAAATACTAACGTACCGTGGGTATCTTAAGCAGGGTAAGAGGAAGTTTGTTAACACGGGACTTAAAAATTTGAAGATTTGGGGGAAGGAAAGACCTTCGCGGGCAGCAGGTTCCACAATCTAGAAACTCTAGGGATAAAAGAACGAACAAAGTGAGAAGTTCGGGGCCTGTCCAGTTGGACCGTATAGGGATGCATACGCGCGGAACCACAAATTTCTCTGTTGGGAACCGTGAGTGGAGGAACTATACTGGAACTACAGCTTTTGATTATTTACTTATTAATATTTAATAGTTTATTACCCGACATCATTTTTTTGTTATTTTTAAGTTTTTAATTTTGCGCTTTTCAGTTTATTTTTTGCTTTATAGTTTATTATTATTATTACTAATCAGTAAACATACACTAAAAAACACTAACAGTACCTCTTTCATCGACTACAGTAAAAAGCACAGGGCACTTGTAATTTGATTGGTTTGAAACGTTTACCGGGGTATACACGGTCATGCAAGCCTGAAACGCACTTGCATGAAAGCAAATGTCAAATAAAGCTTTTGATACATACGATTCAGATGTAACTGTCAATTCGGCGTCAGTTTTGGCAGCTGGTGGTGTGATCAACTTGAACATAAGCGTAATTCAGCGAAAATATTTTTTTATTTTTGTCAATGAATTCATTACTTTTAACTTTCCAAAAGCATGGATAACCTTGGTAAATATCTATAAAATCAAGCAATACATCTTCCTGGCGACAAAGAGCCATTTTGTTAACTCAAAACCAACAATATAATCCCGTAAACGACGTTCCTAAACTAAAACGGTAACTGACGTGTCCGACACATTCACAAGTTTGAACGACGCGTGCCACGAAAAATCAAACTCGGACATCGAGTCGCATGCCAAGCGCTAACCAGAACTAACCAGATGTGGCAGTTTGTTAATACACACATTAACTACACTTATTTTAATTATTTACTTCAGTATGATATTTGGCGAAAAAAAGGATATTTTTCCTACTTTCAATACGACCAAAAAGACAAGAAAAGGGGCACAGGGTTTGAGTTAGAAACATTTTTTAGAAAGAAATGTTCATAACCAATATAATACTTTATTAAAGGAGTTAAGACAATATGATAATGAAAAAGACTTCAATTATTTAGAAATGTCAAAGGAGCATTTTGACAAATTGTTACAAGAAGTTGAGTCAACTATTAGCACGTCTCACACAGTTCGTGAGCCAATAACTGCAAGCGAGCGTCTAGCTTGTACTCTAAGGTAAATAGGTAACAAAAAAGTGTATGTGGTAAATAAAACACTAAGACAAGCTATTAACCAAAGTTGCCTAATTTGCTGGATTTATTATTATCCATTATCCACTCCATTTGCCATTCCACAGACAGATAATGATTGACATCTAGTGACTTTCACAACCGTAGTATCAACCAAAGAAAATTCTAACATAAAATCACCATATTCAAAACAAAACGCTTTAATATTTTGGGCTACAATGGACGTGTCAGCGGATTTTCTCCGCGTATTTTTAATACGCGGGTGGAAAACCGCTCTCATGGACAGCCGGCTTAAGTCAAGATCTAAAATTAAACAAAAAAATACTTGTAAATTATGCAAATTAGAAGAATCGACAACATTGCACATAGTATCCCCACAAGACGTTATCACGTTTTAAAACATCAAAAAGGGCATGTCGATCATCCTAATATTGAATTCTCCGTTTCTGGCGCGAATTTTCAACGTAAGGAAATTGTTGCCCGAATGGAATTTTAAAATGAACGGGACCGTATCTCTATGTTCTGCTGTCCGTGAATATCAAAAAAGGGGCGATTCCATGGGGTGAATTAGGTGGTGTACAAGCCCTTCTAAAGATTGCATTTCTCTTTTTGTATTTAAAATCGTTAATATCCAAAGTTAAGTAAGCTGTTTTTAAACTAAGCTAATAAGGGAGCTTGAAAATGCGTTGGTTTTCGCGTTTGTAACGACATATTTCCGCAATTATAATGTACAGGGTGTTTTAAATTTAAGGGGCACCATTCGGATCTCGGAAACGGTAGAGAAAAACGTGGCATATGGAACACATGTTTGTTTTTTTTTCAAAAAAAAAAAATAATAATAAAAAGTAGAGGTGATATAATTTTGTTTTTCAAAGATAAATTCTATATATGTTAGGAAATCCCGTGGTCTATTCAAAACAAATTATACAGAGTGATTCAAAAATCGATCACGAAACTCAAGGTGGTGATTCTACTCGACAAAATAAGGGTAGAGTTCGAGTTACAAGCCGTCAAAGTTCAATTTTTATTTTGATTTTTTCACCATATTGCATTTATTTTTTAACCAATTCAATTAATATTTGGCACACAAATCGAGCTTTGCAAATTAAACAAATTTTAAGACAAAAGTACTTTTTTAAATACCGCCAGAGGGCACTTTACCTAAAACGTAAAATTTATTTACATCATAACCTTTTATTTTACCAGATATCGCAAAGCTGGGGCGCCATTTTATAGGTAATCAAAAGCCTAAAAAATAAGGTACTTTTTATTAAAGTCGATAAACCTCACCAATAGACATCAAAGTTTTTATCAATTTCAATCAAATTACCTACATACATACAGGATGTCCAGTAACTCAACTGACAAACTTTACGGGGCGATTCTACAACAGAAAATAAGAAAAAGATACATATTAACATATGTCCTAAACGTCTTAGATTTTGAACTACGGTTTGTTAAATATTTAAAAAAAATTTTTTTGAAACTCTACCCTTATTTTGTCAAGTACAATCGCCCCTTAAGTCTCGTGATCGGTTTTTGAATCACCCTGTATAATAAATGGCTTAGTGCTATTTCTTTTTTTAAGTGAAAAGTGGCCGTTTAAGCAAATATAATGGTAATATGGAACCCAGAAAGCAACACATATTAATTTTTTTAGTTGAAATAGAAATATTCGCATCTTGAACATTTTTGACAAGCCCACAGTAGTCATTTTTCACACTGATACCACTCTTCTTCCGGTTGTTCTTCAGAGTACTTCAAGTCGCAAAATATACAAGAGGCATCATCATCCTGACTTGGTTCCAGAAATTGCATCAATTTCAATTCATAATTTCAATCTTGAAACAAGTCAATGCATTTACAGCATAAGGCTGATTATTTTATAAAACAGAAAAAGTGGCAGTGGCAAATATATACCTTAAACACTTCATGGATTTTTTTTATACCTATGCCAAAAATGTATTCTGATGCATAGGAGTCGTCTCTCAATTTTTTTACAAATATCCAAATTGATATAAAAGTGATTATAAAAAAAACGATTATTTTCTTTTTAATTTTAACACCCTTTAGTACTAGAGGTATGACGTTTAGGACGCTGGCGCCGAAAGAATGACATCCAGGGGATGCAAAACTTTGTTGAGGACCAGAAGAGACTTAAACACCAAGGAAAAAGTCCTCACCTTCAAGAACAAGTTTTTTTTTAACATTTTAATATACAGGTCCCAAAAATTTTGAGGAGCAAAAAAGTCCTCACCTTTAAAAACTACTTTTCGCGCAGAAGTTACAAAAGCCAGAGGGGTTCAAACACCTTGAAAGTGCAAGGAAAATTTGATTTTTACTCTACAAAATGTGCTTTTTCATACGTTTTCCTACACTAACCAAAAGCCAGAAAGGGTGCAAGTGCACCCCCTTCCACCCTCTTCGGGCGCCCATGCTTTGGGATATATGTTCATATGAAGTTTTTCTCTTATTTTTCTATTGCAGAATCACCCCAAATTTTTTTCCATTTCATTGTCTTACAAAAATATGCAGATATAGGTTCCTGTTATAAAATATATGCGTTTAACCAGACCATGAGATTTGGATGCCCTTCTTATTGTGTTAGTTAAATAAAAAAGCAACATTTTATTTTCGTTTTCTTTATGTGACCACTTTCTACTCTTTAAATAAACATTATTTTTAATTAAATCACCCCTAAATTATATTATACTCAATAAAAATCTTTTTAAAAAACCCTCTCAATAGGCATTCAAATTTGGTCGGTTTATTCATAATATTAACTACAGTTGAATAGACCCTAACACCCATGGATTTCACCAGAACCCCTATCTTTTATTATGTAAAACACCCTTCTCTTCCACTGCAAGTTATAATTATTCAGAATTCTTAACTATAGACAACGCTAAAAATACCGACCCTTATAATTATCATTTAATGGAAATTTAATAAAATCATAGGGATTATTTTCTTTTACGTGTAATTCCCCAAAATAATTGTATAAAAAAGATTTACTTGATAGTAAATTATAAAATCAGTCGTTTTTTTTTAACTGTACCATAATTTGAATAAAGTAAAGAAAGAATTCAAAGTTGTGGTGTCAGTTAAATGATTTTTAAAATTTGACTAAGACTACGACTTTTTCTATATTTTATTTTTACTATAAAAGGTATTTTTTGAGAATAACCAATAACGCCGTAGGTACTACCACTCTCAGTATTTGAATAAAATTTTATACAGACCTACTATGAATTAAGTGGCATTTTTGATGCACAATATTTTTTTGCTTTCATCCAGTGGCGTTAAAGCAGGTTTTAAACTACCCAAACAGCACAAACTTTCCACTGGGCAATTCCCTGTATAAGTAAAGCACGGGTTTCGCGGTGCTTTATGTCCGCTTCACAGCTTAACCATTGTTTGGTAGTGTATCCCAGCTCTGCAGCAAGGTCAAGAAATAGTGGCGACGCATGCTTTACTTATATGGGGGATTGCTCAATGGAAAGTTTTGTCTGTTTAGGTAAATATTTTTAAGGAAAATAGGAACAAAATATTATTTTGCTTTTCTCCAGAATAAAATTAAAAAGTTTATTTAACATTTTATGAAAATTAAAACTTTTATACATTATGTAGAACTATTCTGCTCTTACACAATATAATAAAAGTTATTATTACTTAAAAAGAAATAAAATAATGAAATATTTAATATTAAGTTACTTACAATACAAAGGTTTCAATCTATGAACAAAGATTCATTAGCACTCAGTTGAAATTATTTTAATCTAATAAAATAAAATCTTAACAAGACGCCAGACGAGAACTGGGCCAATGATTGTCGTCATAAAATGTGGTAAATAGTTTACCAAAAATGTGGTAAACAGTTTACCTAAAAACTTATTGATAAACTTGTTAGAAACAAAAACAAAACCATACAACTTAAATCAAAAATACAAAAAATGTAATTTATAAAATACCTTGCGAATGCAATAAGTTTTCTATAGGTAAAACTTGTAGACCATTAGCCAAACGCATAAAAGAACATAGATCATACATTAAAAACACAGAATTTCATAAATCAAAAATCTGCCAACACGCATTTGATAACAATCATAGAATAAACTAAGATGCTTCGAGCATTTTAGCAAAGGAAATTTGTTCTAAAAATCGCAAAATCATAGAAAGTGCGTATATATTATTAAATAAAGATAATTGTGTAGCATCAATTTCAGTTAATTTAAATAACACTTGGTTGCCTTTGCTTGATACTGAAGTATCTTCAGGAAGACTAAAAATTAACTAACTATTCACCTTTTTTGTAATACAAACAATAAATACACCAGCAACCAGTTATCTGTGTCACTATGACACTATAACCAAACAAACATATTTGACATTTAATATCAAAACGTTCTCATAATATCTTTAAAAAAGATAAAAATTTCAAAATTTAAAACCTAATAATAGTTTATTTTTATTTTTATTAATTTTATTCAATTTCTCTTGACAACGGCGGCAGTCTTGCCACCAAAACGTCGATTTTTAGTTATCTTTTTACTTGTTTAAATTTTTTGGTTTTTTGGTACTTTTAATTTAATTTTTGGCGTGTACCCAAACAATTACCATTCATCAAATGAATCCGCCGAACTACAGAACATTTCTTCAAATAAGTGGGTGTAGATCGCTTCCTATTGTGATGTTTAAAAATCCTTATGTAAAACATGTTTCAAAATGCAAGATGCAAGACATCGCTCCTTGAGAATGTATACCCCTTTTATTCTTAAACAACCTGTACATGAATTGCTAATTGGGTATGTATAATAAATTTACCAGACGATTTCTTGGCAATTGCTTGTTTTTCAAATACGAGGAAAAATTATAGAAATTGCCCAAAAGTTAGAATTAAATAAAATATTTTTTATCTTCTCTTTAGAATAAAGATATTTAATATTATTCTGCTAGCATAATAAAAACATTATCAAAATTAAGATTAGGTACCTTAAAAATAATATAATAATGGATTATTTTAATTAAGTTTTTGGCTTTCTTCTTTTAAAAACCTATTTTCTTCAGTCAGTGAGTATCATTTCAATTTTTTTTTCAGGTAAGATTCAGCTACAAGTATTTAGTAACTACTATTTTATCAGCAATATTTAGATAGGTAAGATATTCTTTTTAGCTTTAGGTAAAAACTATTTGTTTTGTATACATTGTGTGTCTTTTACCCAGAATAAAGGACTCATTTTATGAATTTAAAGACACGCTGTATGTAAAGGTTTTTTTGCTATAAAAATGTTTAAGTCTTACTACCCTTAAATTATTTAAAGAAAACCCCCTTCGCCAAGTTTCTAAAAATGATGCGTCTTTACGAGAAACCATAAAACTCTTTCAGCTTTTTTCAATACTTTTATATTTGTATAAAGCAACATTATACTTCACGATCATAAAGCGCCAGATAAAAATGCTTTATATTGTCGTCAGGTCTTTGTGACATGTTTGCCGATTTTTTAGATTTTTTCATTTTTACCTTTTCGAATGTTTATGTTTGTGGGGTCAGATGTGCGGTGTACTGCGGTAATGTGAATCACGAAGGAAAGAGTTATTTCAGTGTCGTTTCATACATTTTCTAAAAAAGCTAAAGTTATATTTTTTCACGACCGTTAAAAAAACTGCTGTTTACAACCTTTAACATGATGTTAAAGTACTCCATTCTGGTACACTACATAAAGTGTTAAAAAAGTAACTTTTTTTAACACTTCAAAGCTTTTCACACTTTGAATTAGTGTTTTGTTTCAATGCCTACTACAATAAACTTAAATATCAATTTATGCAATGTAACGGTAAACGCGACATCAACTGAACCAAACGGTCAAGTTACCTTTGATTTCGTCATTATTTCTTTTTAGTTCATGTGTCACTAGTTTTAAAATTTTACAGTTTGCAAATAAATTTAATAGAAATTATTAAAAATTAATAGTAATAATGAATTTGAATAACTAAGAAATTATTCAAGGAATTTATACTGTTTTATTATTATTTCTACAGAAAGTAAGTACACACAATTTTCTAAAATTAAATAATAAATGCATAGTTATGAAAAGGATAATTGTCTCTTAAAAAAATAAGGAGGCTATGATTTTTTTGTTGCAATATAATGGCTGTGCTCAAAAATTAAAAATTCATAGGTTTAGATTTAAAAAAAGCATGTATAAAATGATATTTTATGAAATTTGTTATAGGGTCGTGGAATAAATATAGTATGTAACACATGCATCAAAGTGTCTTTTTACGCATGGGGTTGCTGCACTCGCCTAACGGCTCGTGCGGTCTAACTTCCCATTCGTAAAAATAAGTATCACTTTATGCACTTGTTACATAAATTACTATTTTAATCTTAGAACTAATTAAAAAGTTCAAATTTGAGTTTGGTTTGCCATCGATTTTTAATTGTTTTAACTATTTCATATTTTAGGTGATAAAAACAATGTCAGTTATGGAAGTAAGGAGTTCGTAAATTGATAAAATAATTTAAATAAATGTACGACTATTAAAAAAAAAAAATTATAGTATCCATTGTTTTTAAAGAACAAGAGCCATTTTTTTTTTAAAACACTGACAGCAATAGCGGTATTGTTAAAACATAATTAATTAAGAATAATTCTGGATAAGTCCGCTGTTTACACGCCGTGCCAACTCGTTTATTTAAATTAAGTTTTATGGGGTAAACACTAGCAGGTAGCGATTAGACAAATATTGATAACATTTAAAACCTGCTGAGTGCCTAAAATGTAGTAAATAAAAAACATTTTATTTTGTTATCTTACATCTGTAAAAAACCGTTTCGAAATAAACGGTTCTGGTGTAGAGGCATGAATTTTAAATGATTTTTGAAGTGCTGTAAAAAAGGTAATAAATGTTTTGTCATTTTTTTATGATTAATTTATTAACATTACAAAAATACAGAAAAAGAAAATTAATAATAAAAAGGGTTAAAAATTTAAGCAATTAGCAGTTAATTAAGTGTTGGGTCTCAAAAAAATTGGACAATGTTATAAGAGGATAAATAATGGACTATACTATAATAAATTTTAGGACGACTTTTTGGGAAAACTGGTCACATGGTCCAAAACTAAGAAATGCAAAATTTGGAAGTTATAAAAATTATTTCTGTAGTTTATGGCATAACAAAAAACAAGAATTATGAATAAATTTAAAAATTTGAAACATTAACTTTTACATATAGATCTACTTTTTTGTCCACCCTGTAAAAAGTTTTTAAAACATTAAATATATTTTACTCTTTGCTTAAAACGTCAAACAGTAGAAGTTTATAGGACTAAAAGTCAGCGGTATACAGGGTGATAACGCTAAAATGTTACTTTTTTAGTTAAAAAATCATATCTTTAGATTTACAAAGAATATTAAAAATTTGCCAAAATTGTTTGTCACAAATGATTATTTAATTTTTTTATTTTTAACTTTTATTAAAAAGTTGCAGAAAAACAAAATTTTACAAAAAAAGGGTTATATTTACCACTCTGTATATAAATGGTAAGTTTATTACAAAAGCTGCAATGTAGGTAATAATAAAGACTAATAATTGTGTCCAAATTTGCCGAAAACCGCAGTTAACTGTGAATACAAGTATGTCAACATTAGTAGGATTTTCTTTGAACAGACCCACCTCGAAAAGTCCTGCTGGCTCCCCCACCCCCCTCAAAGTTGGTTAAGGGATTTATATAGTTTTCTAATATCTTCTAAACGGTAAATGATTAAAAACTGATTTTAGTGTCGACAGGTAGAGCACAAGACTCATGCAAAATAGTAATTAAAATTGTATTTTGTTCATTACGTAAGAATCTCCCATATAAAAAGTTGGAGGGGAGCATCCACAAGGCATTTTACGATATATCTTCAAACCGTCTACCAAACAAAAAAAAATATAAGACACAAAACTAAGACAAAGTTTTCCTACCGAATGGTGTATAACAATATACTATTTTCTTTTTAATTAAAGCTACCAGTGGCGTACAAAGTAGCACTACACACCAGTATAGTAGGTGGTTAAATAGAAATTTTAATACTATACTTTTTTTCAGAATATTTCTACTAGTTATATTAATTGACAATATTACCTTTTGCGCATAATAGTAATATTAAAAATAATATTTTGTTTTTGGTAGGCTCACAACAAAAAAAAGTCAAAGGAGTATCCATACGGCACTTTGTACCATATATCTTTCAAACCATTAACAAAAAAAAAAATAAACAACATAAACGACAAACCACAAAGAGCCATGTTAGACTATTATCTTTTAAAATAAAGTTCCCAGTGGCGTACCAAATTAGTACTACAACAGTAAAGTACCTAGAAATCCAAATATTTAATGTTATTCTATTAATTTTAAAAGATTATTTTTCACTTTAGATTTATTAATTAATAATTAAACTTTACATTTTATTTACCTATTTGTTTCGTTTTATATATTTTATTCATTATATTTTTAAATAAATAACAACAGTATTATAATAACTTTTATTATAAAGATAACAACAAATATGGCATATACAGTGTGTCCCAGGATAGGTGTTACAAGAGGGACAATTCACCAAAAATTTTGGAATTTTTAATCGTCTTTTGGGAAACTGGTCGCTATGGTCCAAAACTAATAAATACAAAATTGATTTCAATTGGTAATATACAGGGCAAGTTATAACTAAAAATATGAAAAATGACCAAGAATAAAGTACCTTTATTTTAAAAATAGGACAAAATTGTATAGGTACCTAAAATGTTGTAGAGAACTAAATTTTATGTCAAAATTTAAAGTTAAACACGTTAAGTTAAAAAATATTTTTGTCAATTTTTTAACTCGCCCTGTTTAATACCAATTGAAGTAAAGTTTTCGTATTTATTACTTTGGACCATGCGACCGGTCTGCCCAAAATTTCGTTTTAAAATTCAAACATTTTTGTTCCATTGTGTCCTCTTGGACACACTGTATATAAGCATCAATAAAAACAAACACAATATTACACAACCTACAATACCTAATTACAACATTCCGGACTACAAACATAACCTGGTACATTTTTAAATAAATTTAAAAAACATTTACAATTTGTGCCACAAATCTTACATTTACATTTTAATAGTGTATCACATGATATTTTTTCATTTTTTAAAGTGGTGTCTACAGTGGTGTCCCATTTTGGTATTCTCTTAAAATCCATCCCCATTCAGATTGGACATGGAAGTTCCAGCACACTGGCTGGCAGGATCACCCCAAACAAATCCCAGCGTTTGATAAATGCATTGATTAATGTGAAGTGCTAAAGCATTCATTGTTGAGGGTAAATTCTCAACCGTTCGGTTTTTTGGGCAAAAGTTGCATTCGACAAATATCAATGTTGCTACTATTAGAATCGTAAAATGGTTATAACAAATTTTGAGATCACACTTAATTGCCGAGGTGAAGGTTTTGAATGCTGCAATAAATCAATGAAAGTAGCTGTAACTTCCGGAAAAAGATTCCCAAGCTTCCCAACACTTTGTTTTCCCTTTTCCATAAAAGGAGGATGTGGTATCGCCAACCGGCTGGTGAATAAAAAAATAAAGGCTAGACTTTTTCATTGATTTTTTAGCAATTTCGATACACGAAATATGTCTTTTTTACCAGTACCAAACTCAATCCCACACGTCTTGATTTTGATTTTTGTACAGGTAATTTTTTTCCGTGTAATATGATTATTTATTATTACTAGTATGTAGGAATTTAGAAATAATTATAAATTAAAAACTAAAGTTAAAAATATGTTTTAAAAATTAAAAGTAAACCAAAATAAAAATTTCTATTTTTAGGTAGGTACTATACTGGTGTAGTGCTACTTTTGTACGCCACTGGTAGCTTTTTTTTAAAGATAATAGTATAATGTTATACACCATTCGATAGGGAAAACTTTGGTCTATTTATTTTTTGTATTCTATATTTTTTTATTTGGTGGATGGTTTGGAAGATATATCGTAAAAAGTGCCGTGTGGATGCTCCCCTCCAACATTTTTTGTTGTAGAATTTTACTAAATCAACAAAAAATACAATTTTTAGTGTTACTATTTTGCAAATTTTGTGCTCTATCTAACGACACTAAAATCAGTTTTTATCATTTACCGTTTAGAAGATATTGAAAAAAACTATATCAATCCCTTAACCAACTTTGAGGGGGGTGGGGGGTGCCAGCAGGACTTTTGAGGTGGGTCTGTTCAAAAATCTACTAATGTTGACATACTTTATTCACTGTATAAAGCATTTTGCTTCTACTCAAAACCGAAGTATCGGGCCATTTTTGAACAATAAGTCACTAAGCTGCCAAACATTCGCATCGTTTCTTGCGAATGCGAGCGAATATTCGCGAATGCGAATGCAAACATTCGTTACATCACTAAGGTATGTTTAGTTTAATCCTAATATTTTGGCTTAAGGAATTTGTAGTTTTTGTAAACCAATAAGTGTAATACATGTATATTTATGCAACCAAAAATTGTATTTTCCTTAAATATTGATTTTATCACGAAACATATTTTAGGGAAGAATAATAGACTAAAATCTTTACCGTTAGGATCTAGTGCTGACGTTACCATCCAAAACCAACCCTTATTTACCCATAGACCCAATATTTCTCAGATTAAGCCCATTCTGCAGACATACGCGTGGCGGAACAATTACAGGGTCACTCACCACCCCTATTAGCGCTCGAGGGTAGTTAGGGCTAATGGATAGAGAACGGTATTACCGTAAATGTTTAAGTTGGTTTGAACCAGACTATATTATGCTGCATGTTACTCTCATTAACGGGTGCATTGTTCATCTTGTTACATGCTGAAATTATTTTGGAAAAGAAGTTTTAGTGTAGCACCTCCTCGGGGTCAGTTTAAATTTTACCTCCATTTACATTAAATGCATGATGGTTTGTATATAGGGTGTTTCACAACTTATCCGACAAACTTTAAGGGCTAATTCTAAAATAAAATATATGAAAAAAACCTTATATGAAATATGTCCTAAACGTCTTAGTTTTTGAACTACAGGGTGTTAAAAATTTTAAAAAATTATTGATTTTTCATAATAACTTTTATACCAATTCAGATATTTTTAAAAAATTTGGGGGTCGTCTTCTATGCACCAAAACACATTTTTTTACATATAAGAAAAACAATTATTACTAGTGTCGTCCATGAGGGGTTTAAGGTTAATATTTTTAAATAAAAAAATCGTACGCCACTGCATTTTTCTTAAAATATTTTCGTGGAATTCCATTTTTCTAGCGCTTTTCGTTTTTGAGATAAAAAATAAAAACGGTATTTTACTATTTGTAAATCAAACAGCAAAACTCTAAAAAGTTTTTTTGTACAAATTTAAAAGCCCTATAAAAAGATATCTAATACTTTTTTGCGATAAGTCTCTAATGGTGGACCTTTGACCCCATGTTTATAAAGCAAATTAGGGTAGGGCGGAGCTAGTTGAGCAATTTTTCAGTTAATCGGTTATAGCTCCTCAAAAATAAATCTTAATGGCTTATAATGCATACTGATGGATTAGCAATTTATCCCTTATTAATAGTGTCCATAGTAATTTCTTTCTAATAAGTCAAATTTAGGAGCTACATCTATTTTAATGTAAATAGTCAAGTATGCCCAACTTACCCCATAGGTGAGGTAAGTTGAGCAAGGGTATGGGGCTAGTGGAGCACTTAGAAAATATAGTCAAATCATTGCAAAAAACATTTTGACAGTTTGCTTTTTATATTTATAATCTTATAGTGACAAAACAACAAATCTTAAATTAATAAAACAGCAACGTGCCTAGCTTAGCTTAACTATTGAATTTAATACCATCAATTCATCTTCGTCTTTTAAACTTTTTAGGTAGTTTTATTTTGCTTCTCTTGTAATGCCTTCTGTATCTGTTAAAATTGCAGCTTTTCTCTATCTTCTGTTTGATTTGGCTCCTTTTCTTGGGTATGGTTAAACTCTTTCGCAGAGAAAATTTATAAGTTAGATAGATTTGGTCGTTTTCTTTGTTGCTTGTACAAAGTTCTAGTTGCAGCCTCTTTTAAATCCTGAGAAGACTCTAGTAGTCTTACTGTTATAAGTACGTA
Organism: Listronotus bonariensis; assembly: GCA_014170235.1. Classification (NCBI taxonomy): domain Eukaryota; kingdom Metazoa; phylum Arthropoda; class Insecta; order Coleoptera; family Curculionidae; genus Listronotus; species Listronotus bonariensis. The sequence goes on along the minus strand of JACEGR010003175.1, from coordinate 53,229 downwards.
TCCTAAAAAATAAAAAATAAAAACATTTTATACTTAAAACCGTGGGGTTAGTTGGGCAACTGTAGCTCAACTAACCCCAACCTGAAATTTTAAAGGAAAAGTAAATTTATTAGAAAACCGGTTAGAATTATATCCAAAATCTTTATACATAATTAAACTGCAATAAATTTACTTAAGATTAACACTTACCTGATTGAGAACAGAATACATTTAACTATCACAGATAAAATTTTCCGGCTTGCAATTATTTTACTTTTAATCACAAAATAAACAATGCGCACGGATACTTTTCTCGATCGCCGCGTCACCACTAGTGGTCGCACAATGAGTTCCTCGCGCAACCCCTTCTTTATGCTATTTGATGCTTTCGCTTGCGGTCGATATAATAACCATACTGTATATTTTAAATAAGGAAAAAGAAACAAAATTTAATTTCCTACTATTTAGTATTTCTTGCCAAGAATATAATTTAACAGGTTTTACATCAAGTCATTTAAAGTAATTGTATTATTTTAAATAGTAGACATATCTTGACCTCTGACCATCAGATGGCCAATATTATCAACGTCGAAAAATTCCTGTTTTTAAAATTTAGTACTAGCTAACCTATGCAATACAGTTACAGACAAATGCAATTTACGTGTATTTTCAACATTTTTCCTGGAAAATCCAAAAAATCCTTTTAGTTTAATATTTATAAGCCTTATTATATGCATTTTTTATTTAAGTCAGTATTTAGTCGCACTCCCGCCGTTCACGTTAATTATGCGCCAGTAAAAACTTCACATAAATTAAAATTATTTTACTGTTACAACTTTTTTCGCCGTACTTCAGTCACACTATTCTTTTTCTATTTTACTTTGTCACGAAATTTTAAAATAAAAATTATATGTGTTTCCTTACTCATTAAAGGCATCTCGTCGAAAATTTGTAACGCTATACGGTAAAAACAGCTAATTGTACAGAGTGGTCCCTAAGTAATGGGCAAAAATTCAACTGAATAATTGCGACGTTAAAATATCGCGATTTAACTAAACTTACCTTAGTACACAGTGTTTTTATTTTTTTTAAATAATATTTAATACGTTTTGAGTATTGTAACAAAACTCGCTATTTAGGGGTTTTCTAACATGAGCTAGTCATATCTAATGTTAATTTTTAGGTGCTAACTAACCAGGGACGCTACCTACACTACTTGAATTTCTCTAAAAGGTCGCGACTTTTTGTGCTTCCTTGTGTACACCATCCGAGTAATATATTAAACTCTCCAATGTCTTTTACACAAAAAGGTATACCTTGTAAAAATCGCTCTGAGCAACCGTTGTCTAGATATTCGCCACTAAGTAATTTACTGCAATCCAAAAATGCCTTTTAAAACAGCGTATAAGCGATAACTAAAACTGCCTCAACTAATTATTAAATGTATTTATCCATATACTTTTTGGTTGCACTAAACCAACGACGTATGGACCAGGTTTGTTTACGTTTGAGCTGTTGTCATCAATACATCACAGTAAAAGCGCTAAAATGCGGTTTGTCAAATTTAATTTTTCCACTCTAAACTTACTAACCACAAGTAGTTGTTGGATAAGCCTCTATATTAAAGAATTTTGTAATATAACTTTTTAAATAAACAATACATATATTTTTATCATTTTTAGATATCATAATAAAAAATATGTTCAAATATTATAAGTTATTATCTTTTTAAAAAAGCAAAATTCTGAAAATACGTGATTATTTGTTAATCCCGGCAACGCCGCCCAGGGATTTTACTCCATCGTAAATAAAACATGAATGAACTTTTCCTAAACGCTTGTGGGTGACGCCCCTTTGCTTTGTCATTTCTGTTGGTTTCTGTCATTTGACAATTTGGAAAGCCAAAAGTGATCAAATAAAGCTTATAATGCGTTTTTTTGTGTATTTTCTGTGTGTTTGTTGGTGATTAGAAAGTGTTTTTAAAGACAATATGGGTAGGCAGTGCTTTGTTTGTAGAAGGGTAGACTATTCATTTCCGCACCTCACTTTTCACAGGTAAATAGAGACCAACGTCGTTGGGTGCATACTATCGACCAAGGTCAAAAAGTAAGTCCGCCATTTTCATTTCTCGCTTGCCTCACCCCCTTTGCCTATTAGGATTGTTGGCTTAATGTTTATCATAAAATTATGAATGAATCAGCTGGGTCCATACGTCGTTGCACTAAACCATTTAAATGCAAATATCTTGGAAACGGTAGCTCAAAGCTATGCTTACAAACTACACCTTTTTTGTGTAGAAAACATGAGAAATTACTGGTTTACCTAAATGGTACATACAGAGTAACACAAAAAGGTTTTGCTTAAATATAAAGATTTGCAAAATAATTATTGGTATTTAAAAAAATTTATACAGGGAGTGCCAAAATTTTTTATTAAGTTTCTTCATCACTATTTAACAGATTTTGATGCGTTTTTTTATAGATCGAGTAATTCAAGAGGAAGGTTTATATATATAAAATAATATACAACATCTTTACGCTATAGGAAAAGGTAAAAATAGGCAACACAGACAAAATACCTATCAAAAAAATAAAATTAAAATTTTCTTTTGAAACATGCAACCATTCCATCAGTATTTTCTTATGACTTTGTCAACTATCAACTATTATCAGTAAATCGATTTAGCAGACAACCGATTTTTTTTTAATATTTATGCTGTTCTGATAGTTATATAAAAAAATTCTTCAATTTACGTTACCGCAGTAATTAAACTTTAAAGCACGATAACTGTCTAATACCAGATATGTATTTGGTAATTATTATCGAAAACAGCTTGGCGCAATATAATATCTGGCCCATAATATTAATTTGATATATGCACACGGTAAATAAATGTTTTATTCATATTTTAGTTTCAAAATGTATCTAAACTATTTATGGAATATTTAATTAGAATACATTTAAAATAGTTATATTATGAAACCTAATACTTCTTTAATTATACAGGGTTAGTAGAAAAAACCGGAACGGTGGATTATCTCAGCAGCAGTAAAATATAAATGAACCAAATTTTGTGCTCAAGGGTAACTGAACATGAAGAATCTAAAAATTGTATTTGCAAGGTTGCCAAATTTATAGTTTTCGCTGTAGGTTAGGGAATTTAAAATTTTAAATGGAAAACCCTAATTTTTATTATTGTAGTCAATTGCTTGTGATTTAATATTACCTGATATCGTTTTTTACTCCTGTTAATTTTAGAGATATGGCATCATGCTTTTTTGAAACTAATACAAAAACGGCTAGATATGGTCAATTATCTAAAAAACGGTCCAACCAATATTCGTCAAAATTATTACAGGGTTAAAACTGGACCTTCTAAATTCATGAATAGAATTTTTGCGACGTTTTTAACATTAAAAAAAATCAAGGAAAGGGAATAAGAAAATTTAAATATGAAACATCGCAAATGCAATTCCTGAATGTAAAATGTCCAGTTACTCCCATGAACTAACTTTGACGAGTTTTGGTTTGATCGTTTTTGAGATAATTGACCATACCTGGTCGTTTCTGTATTCAAGCTTGATGCCATATCTTTGAAATTGACAGGAGCAAAAAACCAATAATATCAGGTCATAATAAAGTTGATACAGGCAATTGAGTCCAATAATAAAAATGGGGTATTCCATTTAAAATTTTAAAATTTCCTAACCTACAGAGAAAATTATAAACTTCGCAACCTCGCATATATAATTTTTGAATTCTTCGTGCTCAGTTACCCCTTGGCACAAATTTGGTTCATAAGTTGCTGAGATAATTCACCGTTCGGTTTTCTACTAAAATGTCACTTTTTTAGTAAAATCATCATATTTCTCAGATTTACAATGAATATCAAAAATCTGCCCAACCAATTTGTACTGACAAATGATGATTATTATTAAAGTTTAAGGATTCAAAAATTTCTTTTATTTAAAAAGTTGCAGAATAACAAAATTTCTCTAAAAACAACAACGTCATTACCATCCATCATATTTACCACTCTGTATATAAGAGGTAACTTTAATAAGATACTGCAGCATAGGTAGCCATTAGGACTAATAATGTATCCAAATTCGCCGAAAACAGCACTAAACTACATTGTGCCAGTCTTTAAGAAAATTAACTTTAAAATTTTACCTAAAACTTAAATAATCCCGATCGAATGTCCAGCAGTTTTTATGTATCTTAAATATTATGGTTTTTTACCATTTTTGACAACAAAAAAGTATGATGTATATGTTAAAAAAAAATGTAAATTGAGTTTTGCTTTTTACGCAGCGCTGGTCGAAAATGGGTTAACAAAAATTAGTTTTCTCCACGACCACTTGTGAAAATAGCAAATAGCACACTGGTTTCATGCATAGAAAATGCGTTATATCACACTAGTGTTGCAAAGTACTTTACAGCACTAGTGTTGCAAAGTACTTTACAACACTCGTGTGATATATATTATGATGTCATTCTAAAAACTGCTATTGGTTTTGCAAGTGACATATTTATTGTAGTGACAGTAAAAAAAACTTTTACTTACCTTAAACAGTAGAACCCAAATTAGCGAAAATCATCTTATTAACGTTAAGTTACTACACAGTATAAGCTTTCTTCTAATATTAAAAGAGTAATAATAAAATTTCCGAAAAAATAAAAACATAAACAAAAATAGACATAACCACAAAAACAACTTTCACTGACTGCTCGCTCAGTGGCACAGTGTTGTCAGGTAAGTAGATCAAATTAAAAATCTTCCTCCTACCTTTGAGCACGCACTTTATAGAGGCAGCCTTGCCGCTTGACCGTTCGACCTAAAGCGCCAGAGAAAAAACTCCTATAGATCAAATTCCTTTCTCTCTGTCTTCGTGTACTCAAACAACTAGTTAAATCTTTTTTTAATCCCTTAATTAAACCTGAGGCTAATACACACTTTATGAATCCACTTTCTTTTATCCATTCATAAATAGAATCAGACCCTTCCGACGTTGCCAAATGCTTTCCATATTTTGCATGGTATAACGGACGTTTAGTAGTCGTTTTTCTTACTTTTAGGACTTTAGGTTATGCATTTACAATTTTCAAATTTTTTATATTTTTCTCAAAAATATGAGAAAAAAATGTAATTTTTACTTAATTTTACATGTGATGTTCAGTTTCATTAACTCGTTTTACCAATTTTACCCCACCCAGCACCCCTTTTCACTCCCCGGTCCCGTAAGTTCGTTTACTGATATTTTTAAAAAACGGAATATTTTGGATATGCGCTACTTACGTTTTATTTAGAAGAGTGTCTTAAATATGTAAGATATCAATAATTTTTAAAAACCCTTAAAATAGCAGAAAACCGTATTAAACTATTACCGTTATTACCTAACCAAACCATACAATTTTATGAAGTGAGGGCCTTTTTAAATTCCAAAATGATAAAAAGTTATATAATGCTTCTAGGTAGGTGATTTACGATGTAAAAATATTGTCAAAACAGTATAATATAGCAGTGAGGAAAAGTACATATCACACTAGTGTTACAAAGTAAAAATCACCCTAGTGTTGCAAAGTTCTCAATTGTTTTTTATTTTTTTCTGAAAAGACAAACTTTAATTTTTTTTTTTGGTGAATAATTTGTTGTCGTAGGAAAAAATAGTGTACAGTACTCGTGTGAAAATGACTTTCTTACACTCGTGGGTTTGTCGCACTCGGCTAACGCCTCGTGCTACAATATTCCCACTCGTCGTGAAATTAGTCATTTTCCACACTTGTAATGTAATCGTGAGAAAGGGCAGAAAGGGCGGGTGGTTGTTACAAATGATTGTGATTTTGAAAAAATGAGGTGGGGACTTGTTTTTTTTGCTCTTCAAAAGTACTATGTAGAGGAAAAGAGAAAATAATGGGAGTTGGGCGCTCTGTAAAGAAAGAGAGAAGTACACAATCAGGGTGAAGACCTTTTTTCGGAAATGCCGAAATATTAAGTGCCGTATTATCCAGTAGGCATTAGGCTGACTAGGCTACAGCTAGGGCGCCATGAAAAAAATAGGCGCCAGATAGGGGAGTACTCAGGCGCAACTACAGGGAAGATTCTAAAAGTTTAGGGTCCGGGTGGGGATTAAGAACTAATCTTTCTGCGGGGATATAAAATAAAATAGAGGCGAAAAGGAGAAAAGACCTTTTTGCTCTTCCAAATTGTTTTCTTTGTACGAAAATAGGCGCTCTGGGAATTCTAGCCTAGGGCGCCTCATACCCCTAAAATACGGCCCTGAATATGACATTGGTAGATCGCACTGGGATTTGTCGTCACTCTTATACTGTGCAGTAACTTAATGTCAATAAGATGATTTTCGCTAATTTGGGTTCTACTGTTTAAGGTAAGTAAAAAGCTTTTTCTACTGTCACTACAATAAATATGTCACTTGCAAAACCAATAGCAGTTTTTAGAATGACATCATAATATATATCACACGAGTGTTGTAAAGTACTTTGCAATACTAGTGCTGTAAAGTACTTTGCAACACTAGTGTGATATAACGCTTTTTCTATGCATGAAACCAGTGTGCTATTTGCTATTTTCACAAGTGGTCGTAGGAAAAGTACTATAACAAGATATAAAAGTCAGTTTTTATTCGACTTACATAACTTATATAAATCGCACTCGGATTCAGTAAAGTCAATCAAGTAAAATCGCTTTATGGTAAGTGTCGAGTTTGAATTACACTTTTGCCCTCTACGTTACGGTTTTGTTATTAGCATATATCTTCATTACTTAAGGTTTTTTGAGCACAGAATGTATCATTTTAGGTAATCTATTTATATATTTTTACAGTTTACAAAAACTAGAGCGTGTCATTGCTGTAAAAATAGAAAAAATATAGGTAGCGTGGCCGAGCGGTCTAAGGCGCTGGTTTAAGGCACCAGTCTCTTCGGAGGCGTGGGTTCGAATCCCACCGCTGCCAAATTGTTTTATTTTATTGTTAAAAAAAAAAAAATTGCAAATTCCAAATGATTTTTTTTCCAGAGTGTTAGATCCCATCCAATTTCGGAATAAAGAAAAAATGAAAATCCTAGATACGTTTTTGACTATTGGCAACGTTGTCATAAGGATATTTTTTAATATGGCAAACTAGCGTAACTTGTGTGTATTCTATTTTGTGGTTCTTGGAATTTGTACTTAATTTTCTGCGATTCTGAGGCATGCTAACAATAAAAAATTGAATTTATTGACAGTACTTACACAAACCGTTATTTTTAGAAATTAGTAGTTATTCTAGTTATGGTAGAGTTCATCACAGTACGAGACCAAACCTAAAAAATTTAAATTTTGCCTAAAAATATAAATTTTGTAATTCCACGTTGAAAAGGCTACTTGTAAATAGAAATATACAACAAGGGTCAAAAATAATTTCCTTAAACAAGTACAGTCAACTAGAACAGCAGGTTATCAGTTATTTAAATAACTTACGAGAAACATACAGCGCAATTTGTGCCAGTAACAAACCAGACTTCGACCCAGTATGTACCTAGAACAGCACGAACGTTACTTCATTTACGGTAGCCTAACACTTGAACAGTTCTTTATTTTATTTTAATTAGAGCTAGTATATATAGACAGACACAGGCCTTTCGCATTTGCGTTCAGCAAGGAACAATTTAGAAGACATGTGTCATATGGTGTATTCCTTTTATGCTTTGGAACCGCCCAGAACAACACCGTAAGTGTTCCTTTTATAATCGAATTGTTCTGCAGAACCGTTCTATTACCTCTCCCCTTGCCTCTCATGCACCATCATCGAAGGAGGTGCACGAAGTGTTCTGACACTAATGACATATGCCAAAGGGCAAATAGTAAATATACTTGGTTATATTTGAAAAATATCTGTAATAATTTATTGCGGTTAATTAATTACCCCAAAAAAATTAATATAAACCACGGATGACTAAAATAAAAACCAAACAAAGAACAACAAATCTGTCAAATCTTATAAATGTCATATCAACGGGCAAATCCCAGTTTTTAGTGTTCCTTTTAAAACTGTTTTGATCGGTTCTAAAGAACGGTTCTACAAGTTAAAAGGAATACACCAATAGTCAATTAGTCCGCTTAAATGTGGTAACATGTAGTATTGGATATAATTGGGAAAAGGAAGTGTCTGTGTCAATAAAGTGAATTTTTAATAATTTTCTAGCATATTTTTAAAGTTCCAGTTTAATTTATTTTTTTGCATGAGCACAACTACACTAATCTGCTTTTTTTTAAATGTAAACAAATTAAATATCGGTGGCTTTAACTGTACTTTATGAAGTATAACACATCTTTAATTAAAACCCGTTTATCTGAACAAATTTCAAATAAATACACAAATGGGTCAACAAGCTAATATATTTTTACATAAAAATATGTATACTATGAGTAGTTATACATTTCGAAAAGCTTTAATAATAGTTACAATAATTCTTTTTAATCTGTGTTGACAGTGTCCGTATTATGAAAACTATTCGTTTTAAAAACGTTTTAAATATTTAATTGCATTTTTCTGTTCTACCAATCACGATGAAAAATGATTTATACGATGAGCGAACACTAGAAAAATTTATATTGTCGCATAAACGAAAAATAATGGAAAAAATAAGAGAAAAAATGGAAAACGGGAAAACGTTCCGTTTGGGCACTGGAAGATAATGAAAAATCTGTCAGGTGTTAAACGGGACAAATAAATTTGAAAAAGAATAATTGTAAAGTTTTGAACTAAGAGCACTCGATTGGTGGGAGTTTTTGCACTGTGCTTCGTTTTTATAGGGATAGCTGACTAAGTGACCTTTTAGTTATATTTAGAAACTTTATTTGGGGTAAATATTAAACAATAAATGAAGAAGAAACATTAAAAACAAAACTAGACCGACTACAAAATAAATAAAGTAACTGAAAATGTAAGGTTGTTGTACCGATACCACAAGAATCAAATGAGTGCTTAAGGTAATTTGACTACCGTGGTAATTATATTTGGCAACGCTGCGTAAAAACAATAGAAATCATACGCAAAAATCTACTGCACAAGCATATTTAAACAAGTTATAGGTTTTAAATTGTTCTGTTTATTTACTAATAAAATCTCTAAATATCACAAAAAAATATATTTCATTAAAAAGGCAAAATAGTCACTAAAAAAATATATCAAATTTGTAAAACTAGGTCCGTAGACACAAATTTAAGGATACACATGGAAAGTTTCTGTCAACTAACATAAATATTGGTACATCGGATTATTGTCGTCGAATTGTTCACTTAAAACACACCCGGAAAAAACATATTTTCTAATTATTTCAGATATTTTTTATCACTCATTAGATCTTGTAACCGAAAAACCTGTTGGACTGGCATCGATTTTTTTTATGTCACATATACCGTATTCGATAAACTTCTTTAGGCGCGGCATAACCTTTCTACGGCGTTGCCACATAGCATATTTTTAATTACTTATTAATTACTCCAATCACAAGCTTTAAAGGTCGGATTTTAATTAGCTAAAATGTTCAGAATTGTTTTTTCTTCCGTTAATAAAACTTTCATTGAAATCTGAACATCAGTTTTTGTAAAGTTAAATAAAATCTGCCATTTCCATAAGGATCATCAGTGTTAAAAGTAGGGCTGGCAACCAAAACCGGTTTTTCGGTTAACCGGTTTTCGGTTAACCGCGGTTTTGGCCAAAACCGAAAATCGGTGTTCGAATACCGGTTTTTTGATAATCGGTTTTTGAATACCCGTTTTTTGGATAATCGGACCAAAATCGAAAAGCGGTTCTTCGAATATCAATTAATAGGTTTTTGGTTGATTGCGGTTTATATAAAAACTGCAACCTACTATAATAATACACTAAATTAAAATTTAAAAATCACCACTTTTCCTTTTCTGTTTTTTTATTAACCAATAAACCAAGAAAAACACACAAATAAAATACCAATTTTAAATAAAGAGGAAAAAATAAATTATGTATGTTTGTATGGAATTTTACATCACCTTTTAAAATCTTGCATTTTATTAACATGGTATGTTATATTTTTATTCTTATTTATACTTAACCAATTTCTTTTGAAGAATATTCTAGAATGAATAGTGATTATCACTTAACACCACAGCTCATGGGCAAATCCGTAATCAACGCAAAAACAATTAATAGAGAATAATTACTTTCCGATTTTCTGTTAACTGTGGTTTAGAAAAGCCTTTTTCGGTTTTGAGAACCGTTTTCGGTTTTAAAGAACGTTTTCGGTTTTCGGTTTTAAAAACCGATTTCGGTGTATCGGTTTTGAAAACCGATTTCGGTTTTTCGGTTTTAAAAACCGGTTAACCGGATTTGTTTTTTTCCGGTTTTTGCCAGCCCTAGTTAAAAGATTATTTTGTAATATTAAAATCTTTTTTTCAGTTCTCTGTAGATCTTTAAACACTTAACTGGTTGATATTCTTATTATAAAGTACCAGTATGCTAGGTTTCATAATTTTCTAAACATTTATTCTTACAACGGTAGTACTACCCTTATAATAATGAATAGAAACAATTAAAAAATAAGGTCGGGTAATAACATTTGCGTTAAAGTAATAAATATTAAACATTACTACACACCTAGTACCTTTTTTACGTAAACTGTTTGCACAGAGCGGCAATGATACCTCTAATAGGTATAAATTGGGTATAAACGGAAACACCTAACACAAACATAAAATTTAAAAAGATGAATTTGCTAATTGACAATTCATGACAAATTCGAAAATTTTGACGTTACATTTTTTACCTTGATTGTTTAAACAACCAGAAAAGATTAATAGCTAAGCATATAATTACTAGAGGCAGCTTTGCCATACGTCAGAAAGAAAAAAATAGTTTAGTACCTTTTCTTCCCGCGATCCTGACTTGGTTTTTTTATGGGACTACCGCTGAAGTTTAATCTTTCGAATAAAAAAGAATTTTTAAAATCGGTTCACAATTAACGGAGTAATTGGTGTACGGATCTAAAAAAACATGTGTCGAACATAACCTTCTTCTTTTTTTAAAGTCGGCTAATAAAAAATTGGTCTTCTTGCCCATTTCCTAATATTTAAAAAACACCTATTTAAGGAAGCATATCTTTCACATACACTTTAGAAATGCAAATAAATTTTCCATTGTTAACACTTAAAAATTATCATTAAATTTTAATAGTTTAAAAAATTCTTAGATACGTCCATTTTTATCTTTAGACAATCCACGAAGGCTAAAAGCCTAAATACTTAAGTACGGTGGATGTTTTCTGCAAGGTAAGAGGTAGTTTGTTAACACGGGATTTAAATACTTAAAGATTTAAAGGGGAAGGAAAGACCTTCGCGGCAGAAGCCGTGGAGGTACCTATAAAAAGCAATGGATTCCCTACAGCACGACACATCTTCATATTTTGATATAAAGAATCTATAGTTCCTCTGTGTACCATGAAATAGCAAACACCGAGGCCAACACCACTGTTTATAAACTACGAATAGGTAATTCACTTTCTTGCAGCGCGTTTGAAAGCGGCTTTCAAAGAGTGCCGACATACGAGAGACACAGTGTACCATTCGAAGCGAACGACTGGCTTTGTTATGGTCAGCAAGTGGTCGGAGGAAAGGCGGATCAGGAGCGGCCTGATCGGAGCCTCGTTGTCGAGTGACTCAACTATTCGTAGTTTATGAACGATGCCAACTCCCTCTATAAATTAACTTTGGGTTTTTAATTATTATCTTTAGGTTGTTACTTAACTGGCTAATTTGTATCTTAAAATGTAAGGGGAAGTGAAGATTTAACCTAAATGGTCATTGGTTTAGGCAATGGCGTTGTGTGACCAAAATTAGGCGTAGGCGAAGTCGTGTCCGCATTTTCGAGGTGCCTCCACCCCAAAAGTCTTTAAACGTACGCGCGTAGGCGAAGTTATCCGCGAGGCTTCCTTTTATCCTGTGAAAAAATAAAAAAGAAAAAAAAGGTCCTTCCCCCTAGTTTTAACACGTTGTACAGTTTTGCAAGGCCCTGATTTACAATATCGGGCCCCCAAGACCGACCGCATCTTTAATTTCAGTATTTTTCCTATATCACATTCCATACAATTACCTTGCCGCAAGGCCTCTCCAGGCGCGAGACCATAGGCGATCGCCTACGCCTAGGTACGCTACTGGGTTGGGTTTAGGTAAGTTTTAGATCATTATAAAAATCTACATACAGTTATATTCATTAAAAAAGCGGACATGCATTAGGAAGAGAAATATGAAATATTCCTTATTTTTATGAAAAGCCGGCTTCTAAAACTGATGGTTTAAATCTCGTTTTACACTAGCGGCAGCCAGGGAGTCGGCGACGGAGTCCACGGGCCATAAATTTTTTTATTTAACACATGTCATAATTTTTCAAAAATTTAAAGCATTAGCGTCGAGCGTAAACATAGATGTACATAAATTAAATTAAAATAAATAAAAATTCTTAATTTAAACTCAAATGCAAGCCAATATTTTTGTTTAATAAACACCTATGACATTAAATAATTTCCATTAAAAATAAATCAGTCATAAAAAGTCAGTTTTGCGCAAAAAAAAGGTAGGTTACCTCTCTTTTTAATAATTGTACGATTTTAGAAAACTGTAGAATGTTTATTAAAAGAATTTATTTTATTTATCAAAAAACGTAATCGAAAATCAGCAGGAAACAAATTTCGATTAATATTAAATTTCAAAATATGTTTTTAACAAATCAAATCAAAATGTCAAACATTGTAGCAAAGTTTGCCATTTATTGAAAACGACAAACACCACGTTCGGTCGAATAAAACTCTTTAGAATAAATTTAATTTAGAATTTTGTTTAATACAAATAAAATATACGCATTAAATATATGCTGTGGTGCTAACAAAAAACTACATAATGGATTTAGAGCTTTATAGTTTTAACTGAACTAAATTAAACAAAATATACAAATAATTCGGTTTAATAAAATGTTAAAACAATATTATGCAGGGGTGGGGAAAAGGGAAGGGAGGTAAAGAGAAATATTCTTGATTAAATTTTAAATTTTGCTTAAAATTTTTGTAAATAATTTCCGCATTAGTGTTGGTTTTTTGCCTAAAACACAGATAAGATTTTTGTACCCGTTTTTCACTACCAACCTTGGAAGACAACATTATTTCTACATCTTAAGGAAATGCTAAACTTTCTTTCTAACAATTTGTTGCCTTATTTAACCTTTGATCCTCCGGTTAATTATTATTTTTCGACTATTGTCCTAGTTCTTAAAAATGCTTGATATCGTTACCTATTAAGCCGGATTTATACAATGACATTGGTGGCTTTAACGTCATCGGCTCGTTGTGTTCTGTCTCTTTCAATTTTTTTTGTTGCTCGCACATTATTAAAAAAACAGCAAAACTAAGCCGATGCTTCGTATGTAAACCAATTTGATCCATATTTACTTACCTAACCTTAAAACTATCAATAATTTTATTCACGTATTGCTAGATTTGGAGGCAAGTGAATAATAACTAGGTATATAAAATAAATTAAATAGCTGACCTACCTACTAATGGTGCTTAAAATAAAAATTATTTACTTTTTACAGGTAACGAGCACAAGGTATTCCATTTAAGAGGAAAAATTGCCAGTTTTTTTACTTTTCCCATATTTTTTAAAAATTTTAGATAGCCAACTAATGTATTTTAGCTCGGAAAATTTAAAAATCATAACTAGAAAACGCATCGCATTAAAAACAAAAGACCATATAACATACATGTTCCGTATTTTAAATGGAATTTATTGTTCCATTTTCGGATTCTACGGACAATTTTGGGTGTATTTTAATAAGGAGACTATAAGTCTGTCTTTAACTGTTAGTAAGTTATTGACGCTAAGTGACATTTTCCGCTTATTTTAATTAAATATACCAATATTAAATAAAGGTAAAGCAGGTTATCACCGGATACTTCAAAATCATTAAAAATTTTTACCTTTAAGTGGATTTTATATTAGTTTTTCATAATTAATTATTCTTTAAATGAAAAACTACAAATAGTAATGCTATATTACAACTGTCCAGAAAATTCAAAAGTGTCGCAAAAAAATATCTCAAAAACTGGCAATAATTGTCGCCTAGTGTATTATCTCTTTAAGCCGCAGTGGTACACATTTTGAATCACCTATTTGCATGCTGTTCCGCGGCGATGGTACAAAATATGGATGCATGTTTCAATTTTTTTAGGAAAACTGCTGTATATTTTGTGGAAAACCTGGTCAATTCGTGGACAAAGTGACTTCTGTTAACAGGCTTTTAGGATATTCTGAGCAAAAATCGGTTAATAAAAACAGCGGAACGATATCAGTTGGGTTCTTTACAAATGTTCCGCTTTTTTAATGTTTAAGATATAAGTAAAGAAAGTAAAAATTATTGTATATTTTGTTTTCTTACTTAACACTTACTAAAAAAGATAATAATTGTTCATTATATTTAAATTGACTTGACTTGACCCCATAAAAGGTAAAATAATAAAAAGAAAAGAAGAAAATATACATGAAAAATCTTTATATCTACTTGAAGTGTTAGATATTATTATATTTGTATTTTTAAAATTAAAACAATTCCGCTCCACTAGGGCATTTTTTCTGCTTCTCAAAGAATTATACTTTTTTATGTAGAATGTAATAAGGAGACAAAATTTGTAAAAATATACAGGGTGCTACATTAAAAAACTACCCGACAATTTAAATTTTGTTTTTGGGACAGCTTAAATATTTGCTAAAACTGTCTATAAAATCAGTATATTTAAACGAACTTTTTCAATTTTATTTTTTTTGTATCTAAACAGGGGCAAGGTTTTTCGTGTTGTTTTGTTTCCTACCTCATTTATGCCACTTCTGATTGTGCGTTAAGTTTAGTGACAAAAAAAAATAGAGACAAAAAGCAGTTTAAAAAGTTATCACGTATCCCTATCCGTATTGTAATGCGCTTGCGCAGAAGCGATACGTTAGTTCCAATCCGTTACGTTAAACTTATCAATAGATACGGCACACGAATCCATATCGCGATAGGTAACGTATCCCGACTTTGTTACGTCAAAATTAGAAAATTAGAAAATTTATAACTATAAAATTTGATTAATTGATTTAATAATGGACAAGTGAGTTAAAAGCTAAAAGTTTAAAACATTGGATCCAAAGTGGCATCCATAGTAAAATTAAACACGTAATAAAGAGCAGTTAAACCACAGTAAAATCACGGAAAAAACCATTGGGAAAAACTGTTAGACGTCTGTTTGACAACTGTTGGGTTTGGATACAAACCCTGAACAATTTTAAAAGAATTTTAAATTATGTTACGTAAGTGTGCTTTTTAGCTGTGTTTAAACCTTTTTTGATCGCCGCATATTGTCTCTCGTTGCGTATACGGATAGGTATAAGTGTGCATATTTATGTCTGTCTCTAATATAAAATAAAATTTAGTAAAGATTAAAAAAAAATGGAAAAATAATTAATAATTTTCATTTTGGTATTTGTTTTTATAACGTTACTGTTAAATTTATTTCAATTAATTTTCAATTTTAAAACATGTTTTTTCAATAACCAAATCAAAATGTCAATTGCTGCAGTTAAATTTTACCACTTATTGAATATGACAAAATATTGTGCACGTAAAAAGCGTTATATAATAAATTTCATTTAAATTTTTGTTTAATTTAATTAATATATGCGTACTGTATGTACACTGTGACATACAGAAAAACTTGTTTAATAGTTTCGAAACTATTATTTTACCAAAATTAAATTTTGTAATGTTGGTATTAAATAAATACAGAATACGAGAAAAAATAAATTTAAATTAAAGGTGAATACGTATGGTGGATATATAATATAGTTTTGTAAGTTATTATTTTTCTGCAAAAAAACTATATATTTAAAGAAGCGAGTCCGTTTTAAACGACACATTCGAAAATGACCAATTAGAACACGTTTCACAGTTCGCAAATTGCATTTCGTAAGTATATGAACTAAGCTTTACGCGATTCAAGGAGGACTAGGAATTCAATTCACTGTGTGAAATGCCTTTGGATAAAACGGTACCAAGCTACAAGCTAAACAAAGGCTTTTAAACAATTATACCGGACAGAAAGGACCGGGAGGCAGGCTCTCCCATTTAAGCAGACCTAATAACTGGTATACAGACGGCTCCAAAACAGACAAAGGATTTGGAGCAGGTATATATTATGGGGACCTCGATGGGGACAAACTAAGGACGAAAATAAACTTGGGCCTCTGACAACATCCTGCTGTGTTTCAGGTCAAATTTGTAGCCATAGAACAATGTGCTAGTGAAATCTAGAAGGAGTTATGTGGATAAAACAATAGTAATTTATTCGGACAGCCAGGCAGCAATCGGGCAATCAGTTTATACAAAATCAGCTCTAAGGTGGTGCAGGACTGCGTAGTTGCCCTGGAGAAGGTGGGTGCGTCCAACAAGCTAACTCTTGCCTGGGTACCAGGACACGAAGGACATGAAGGCAATGAGGAAGTTGATAAATTGGCAAGGGAGGTAGCTGGCGGGACATTGGTAGGTCCCAAGTCTTACTGTGGTATTCCGTCATGCCAAGTAAGGTCATCTATTAGATCATGAATCATGAGGAAGTCCTAAGACTGGTGAATAAGAACACCAGGACAGCGTCAAGCAAAAATAATCATTAGGGCATACTCGCCAGAATTTACAAAAGACCTTCTGAATTACAACCGAAAGGCAGTAAGAATAATAGTGGGTCAACTAACAGGTCATTGCAGACTAAATAAACACCTGGAAATCATGGGCCTGGCAGAAGAAAACCTATGTAGGTTCTGCCAGGAGAAAGAAGAAACTGCAGAATCGTATGGTGCTACCGTAAAGTCCTTTGTCGTCTGTGGTTTGCAAGGCTGGGTGAGGAAAAACCTTTAGCGACAATATTTGCCAAGGAGCCAGTTTCAATCTTGTGGAGACTGATTAAAAAGGCCAGCTTGATAGAATGCTCTAACTTATGGACAAAGGACACGCAGCAAACCTGAGCAGGTTTCAGTGATAAAGGATATACAATCCACCTTTGAGCTAATCTAATCTAATATAAGCTTTACGCGAGCCAGCCGGCGTTCGAAAGGCCAAATTGTAATAATATGCGTCATTTGACAATTTTAAATAAAGTTTTATATTTAGAATCATTGGTGGAACTTAAATTATAAAAAAAAACCGTGTGTTTCAATAATAAAGCTTCCGCACACTTCAGGTTAAACGAAGAGTGTTGGATAGATGATGTTCTTCTAAAATTGGCTTCTGATATCGTAATTTTCTATATTATAACTAAAAAAATAATAGACTTTGTAAAGATCTTACCGTCCGTCAGCAGTATAATTTACGAGCAAAAAAATATCTGCGCAATATTTTATTTATTTTTTTTTCCAAATAATTTATTTTTAACCGACTTTAAAAACGAGGAGGTTTTTAATTTGCCTGTATGTTTTTTTGTGTGTGTATGTTACGCGATTACTCTGGCGTTTGCAGACCGATTTCAAAAACTAATTTTTTATTTGAAAGAGTGTACTTCCGGTGGTCCCATAAAAAAATAAAGGCAGGATCGCGAGAGAGAAAGGTACTAGACCTATTTTTTGCACTCTGCCGTACGTTGTTTGTGCGGGAAAGCTGCCTCTAGGTACGTAATATGCTCGATAAAAAGAGGCGCATTCAGAATCGACAATCTTGAAGCAAATTTAACCTTTTTACCGATCTAAGAGAGGTACTAGTATAAAGTGACCACACGTCTCGATTTTGGCAGGACAGTCCCGCTGTTTGGTGTAGGGTCTCGCGTACCGCCCCATTTTGAAAAATGTCCCACTTTTTGGCGGACTAAAAATAAATGCTTATATAGAAAGGTTTTTGCGGAGGTGAGAGCCTTTTTTGGTCTTCAAAAATAGGTGTGATACGAAACAACCTTTTTCATAGAGCATTACAGCGGAGGTGAGGACCTTATTAATTTTTTTGCTTTTCAGAAAATTTTGCGGAAAAAAGGCATTCTTCATCTTATGCCATTTTTTCCCATTTGTCCCGCTTTGTATGATTGAAAATGGGGTCAGTTTATATTAGTAGTGTTTTTAGACTACAGTAAAAATCACAAGCACATGTAATTTGATTGGTTTAAAGCGTTACAGGCGGTCATGCAAAACTGGCACATTGGAGGGGTCATGGTTAGTTCCAGTTAGTTAAATATATACCGGGTGGCCATTTGAAAACAAAACAAAGCTAATTTTGGGCACACCAGGTCATTTAAGGAAAAACACTCGTCAATTTTTGATTTTAAGGGAAATATTTTTTGTCACTTTCACTCCCTGAATTGCAACCCTATAGCGGGGTAAGACTTACCCCCAAAATCTTAAATGGAAAGAGGGGTCGAGTGATACCCTATTTTAAAGATCTCTGGACCCTGATTTCAGCTGCCAAGTTTGATGTATCTGCTACTATTTTCGTTGATACGCCAACTTGTCAAAATTTCCATTTGAAAACAAAACAAAGCGAATTTCGGGAACTACAAGTCATTTAAGGAAAAACGCTCGGACCCGTCAATTTTTAATTTTAGGGGAAACATTTTTGTCACTTTTACCCCATGAATTGCAACCCTATAGCAGAGGTAAGACTTACCCCCAAAATCTTAAATGGAAAGAGAGGTCAAATTTGGCAGTTGTAATCAGAGTAAAAAGAGGTGTCACTCGATCCCTGTTTCCTTTTAAGATGTTGGGGGTAAGTCTTACCCCTGCTTTAGGGTTGCAATTCAGGGGTGAAAGTGACAAAAAAATTAAAATGTTTTCCCCTAAAATAAAAATTGACGGGTCCGAGCGTTTACCTTAAATGACCTGTAGTGTCAAAAATTAGCTCTGTTTCGTTTCCAATGGAAATTTTAACAAGCTGTCGTGTCACCGAAAATAATGGCAGAGATTTTAAACTTGGCAGTTGTAATCAGGGTCAAGAGACCTTCAAAATAAGGTATCACTCAATCCCTCTTTCCATTTAAGATTTTGGGGGTAATTGTTACCCCTGCTATAGGGTTGTAATTCAGGAGGTGAAAAATGACACAAAAATGTTTCCCCTAAAATCAAAAATTGACGGGTCCGAGCGTTTTTCCTTAAATGACCTGGTGTGCCCAAAATTAGCTCTGTTTCGTTTTTAAATGGCCACCTTGTATATTTTTTTAATTCGCTATTTAATTCGCTTTACAATAATCAAATTACATGTGCTTGCACTTTTTACTGTAGTCTGTGTTTTTCTGTGTATATTTACCGATTTAATAAAGTAACAAGAGAAAAATAAACAGTTTTTAAATAAAAATCAAACCGACTTTAAAACAATACTAAAACTTACTAAATAGTAAAAAATTATAAAAAAATAAAAGAAAAGAAGTTGGAAAATTATATGTGCTAAACTACTTAATATTAATAACTAAATAAACAAAAACCTTTTATACTTTAATACCATAATATGGTATTACCCTACTTCTTTTTTTATTACTTTTTACTTTTTAGTGATTTTTATTATTGTTTTGTAGTCGGTTTAATTTTTTTAAACTGTTTTATTATTTTTTTATAAATACTTTTAGGACTCAATAAGTTCCCTAAGCCAAAATTATGATTCTTTCTAAAACCATATGTTGGCTTAAGCTAAAAGAAGTCAAACGATGTGGAAATAACTCACCCCATATTTATGAAAAACAAGCCCTCAAATAAAAATACTCCCCTACGTAAAAAATTGTTAAGAGGCACATAACTGTTCTGTTAATATTCCGAAATAATGTTTTTGTGAAAAATGTGAACTCGAGTTTAATGTGGCCGAAAATACGTTAAATAGGCCGTTTAAAATAAATCCAGAAAAATTAGAAATATTTAGCATGTATATTAATTTAATCTTAAAAATATCTCATTTAAAGAAAGGATTTTTTAATAAAGGAGAAAATAAAAATAGTAAATTCGGAAATAGAAAAAGGATTCTAAAAATTAAATTTATTTAATATTTTCTACAACAATCACACTTCACTCCCAGGTCATACAAATAGTTAATTTATTTTGCAAGGTGTAGGAAAAGCGATATATTTCCGGGCGATAGTGGAGTTTAACCACCATAATCCGGAAATATTCTAAATATGCGAAAAATATTTCTTACATTTTTGTTTTAGATGCACGTGTCCGGCCTATTCCCAAGAAAGGATCTAAATCTCTTCTATCCAACTATAGACCTATTTTCCTCCTCTCAATGCTTTGTAAAGTATTGGAGAAATCCATTAACTCGCAAATTCTTAAGTATTTAGAAAAACATAAAATTTTAAATGACAGGCAATACGGATTTCGTCACAAGAGATCTACAGCAGATCTTCTTTCCTTCGTTTCACACAACTGGACAAGTATTTTGAGTTTCTAGGTGAGTCCCAGATCGTTCTCTTGATATATCTAAAGCTTTCGACCAGGTCTGGCATGACGCACTTCTTAATAAACTTCCCTCTTACGGTCTTCCAACTAAACTCTGCTCTTGGCTCTCTAGTTATCTTTTCAATCGACGTATATCAGTCATTGTTAATGGCCACTCTTTAAGCTTTCACGAAATTAATGCTGGAGTGCCTCAGGGTTCAGTACTAGCACCAACTTTGTTCCTTCTTCACATCAAAGACCTTCTTTCTTCCACAACCAGTCCCATTCATAGTTATGCTGACGATAGTACCCTTCACTCCACATTTCAGGTTCTCAAACCAATCTCTCAACCGGACTTGGAAAGCAAACGCAGGGCGATGCAAATATCTCTTTCACAGAATCTTAATTTGATATTGGCGCCAAAAATCTCGTTCAATTTAATGCATCCAAAACACAATCATGTTCCTTGTCGCGAAAAAATCATCAAACACTCACCCTTTGCTTATGAGTGGCCAGGTTTTGCAGAGCGGGGGCACATTCAACCTTGTGGGCGTCACATTGGAGAATAACCTAAACTGGCATAAACACATTATATCTATAGCCACTGCGACTTCAAAAAGCTTGGATTTCTTTTCGAGCCAAAAGTATTTTTCTCCTTCCAATTTATACGCTTTGTATGTGTCCCAAATTCGACCCTCTCTGGAATATTGTTCTCATGTCTGGGGAATGGCATCCCCTACAACCCTCAGCATTCTTGATGCCATTCAAAGAAGAGCTGTTCGTCTTATTATTGATCCTTTGCTTACCTAAAGACTTCCTTCTCTTGCCCATCGTCAAGCTGTGGGAGATCTTTCGCTTTTCTATAGATACTTTTACGGCTTCTGCTCCGACGAATTATCCAGTATAGTCCCTCCTCTTGCAGCTCCCAACATAGAAACTCGTGGTGCCGCACGTATGCATCCCTATACGATCCAATTGGATAGGCCCCGAACTTCCCATTTTGTTCGTTCTTTTATCCCCAGAGTTTCTAGACTGTGGAACCTACTGCCAGCGGAGGTCTTTCCTTCTCCCCCAAATCTTCAAGTTTTTAAGTCCCGTGTCAACAAACTCTCTCTAACCTTGCTTAAGACACCCACGGTAGGTTAATATTTAGGCTTTCTGCCTTCGTGGATTGTCCAAAGATAAAAAAAAAGAGATAGCATAAAATATTATTTTTTTGTTTAAGAAATACATCATGTCTTTGAAAGTTCTTCCCAAATAAAAAACGAAGAAAAGTATATCTTTATTAAAAAGTTCTGCTTGATGAAAAATACTTTTCCACAAAAATAACTGTATTTTGGATGTACAGGGTGGCTTTATTTCCAAATTAATATTCAGTAAATTTCCTAACTACTTAAATATTTCACATATTTTTAAAAAACTATAGCTTGTTAACTTTTTGATTCTTCAATTTTTATGCGAGAATATTTTTTTTAATTTGTTAACTGTCAATTGTGTTTTTTTTGTAAGTTTTGAGACCTTACAAAGTTTTCTAAAATATCTATTTTTTTTTATATAGTCATCATGGCATTTAAAGTTTTCGCATAAAAAATTATAGAAAAAAATTAACTAGCTATAGTTGTTTTAAAAAATATAGAGGTATGAAAATGACCATAGGAAATTACATAGTATGTTGAAGCAGTGGCAATTCAAGATGGGGGTGTGCTCGAGCCGTGTTGATATCTGACGAAAGGTGGAAGCGGTGCGCCGGCAACCCCTAATCTCGTTTGGTGCCAATCGGCGCGCTCGTTGCAGAGGTTAATTGTAGGAAAGTATATAGTAGATTAGTAGAAAGGATTACATGCATGCATTCCGGTCGACCATTTGGTTTCCATATCGGTAGATGATTTTACAAGAATTTCAATTTGCCGATAATATTTGATTAAATTCTCGAAAAAAAAACAAATAGGGTGTTAGCTTAAAAACTTTTATTTGCTTAATCGACGTTTTTTCGTAAATCCCAAAATAGAAAAATTATTAAATAAAATCTTAGGACCGCCCCTGACTCCTCATTAAAATTAAATAAAAGGTTTTTTCCGTATGCATCGTGGATCATGATATTACAGTGCATTTATTTATTAATTTATTTATAAAAGTAGATGTTATAATTTTTTAAACATCTTTTTATAGTATAAGAGCTAGTAAACCCTTCGAGTAAAATTAGGCCTGTAAGGCTGGAAATTTGTAAAGTGATAAGTCATAGCATGCTAAGTACGAAAATCATAAACTGGCAGGCATCAGCCGTGCACATCATCACCCTGTATATTTTTGAAAGTTTAAAAAAATAATAAAAACAAAAAAACTTGGCGGTGTAAGCTTGACATTTTTCTAGGATTTAGTTCTTAGTTCTTAGTAAGGTTTAAAAAAAATTGACAGGCGTTTTTGATGTGGAAAAAAGTTTTTTAGTGAGGCACCCTGTATATTATATTACTATTAAAAAAATCTTAAAAAGAGCTTTAAAAAATAACACATTTGATATGTCCATATATTATAGTGTTGGAAATATAGTCATTCAAATCAGGCACACCTTTCAGTTCGCCTGGCAGGTACTTTGTGGTTATCGAAAACGCCTGTCAATTTTTTTTTAAACCTTACTATGAATGAACTAAATTCTAGAAAATTTCAA
The DNA here is from genome assembly GCA_014170235.1 of Listronotus bonariensis. Classification (NCBI taxonomy): domain Eukaryota; kingdom Metazoa; phylum Arthropoda; class Insecta; order Coleoptera; family Curculionidae; genus Listronotus; species Listronotus bonariensis. The sequence goes on along the minus strand of JACEGR010003175.1, from coordinate 30,130 downwards.
GCTTACAGCTCCAAATTTTTTTATTTTTATTTTTTTAACTTTAAAAATATACAGAGTGATGATGTGCACGGCGGATGCCTACCAGGTGATGATTTTCTTACTTAGCATGCTATGACTCATCACTATACAAATTTCCAGCCTTACAGGTCTAACGTTACTCGGAGGGTTCACTAGCTCTTGGACTATTAATTTTAGCTGGCTTTAAAAATAATGAATTTTCCTTTAATTTAAAAGCGTAGTTATAGTAAATTATATAGTAATTTGAAAATAACTTTCACAAACGAGCCTCTATTAGCATAAATTAACCCAGTTTAGTTATGTTCGTGAGCAAATAATTTACTTATTTTAAAATAGTCGGTGAAAACTAAAACGTATTTTCTCATAACTTTCAAAATTTTACGATGTTATTGTTTAGCGCTTTATAAATGGGGTTGTTTCTGATTATATGGGTTGTTTTTAAAGTGATGTACAAGGTGGCACCTTTTCGTTGACCTTGCAGGATATAGCGAAACCTAAAAGAGATAGAACAAATCTGATTGCGCAATCTCGATTGAAATTTTTAATATAAATGTAATGGTAAAAGCAAACCATGGCTAACTTGATTCGTTGTTTTTAGGCACTTGTAACTCTCTTGATATTAGAGGAAGAGAAAAAAAAGTCATTAGAAAAGTTTTTTGGATTTTAACGTAAAATTCAGTGGCGTACCTTTATTTTTTCCATTGACTATTATTTTAAAGTAATAACACAAATTTTTTAAATGGAACACCCTTTATATTTTATAACCAATAGAAAGGTATCCTTAAAAGCTATAAGAAATACCACATTTAATATATCTATTTCTTAATAGTTTCGGAAATATGGTGATTATCAGGATTTTTGTAACGTAACACCCCGTATATTATATTACCGTTACCAAAATATTTTAAAGAGGTTTAAAAAAATACCACATTTGATATATATTTTTTAATAGTTTTGGAAATATGACCATATAAATCCCAAAAATAGTATATATACGCATTGGGATTTGGACGCTCATATTTCCGAAACTGTTGGAAAAAATCCTGTTGAATGTGGTAAAATTTTTAAAGGTCTTTAAAATGTCTTCTTAATGGTAATAACATATACAGGGTGTTTTATTTTTAAAATGCCATTTTTTTTATCGAATTCTAGACGATGGCTATATTTCCGAAACTATTAAAAATTAAATATATTAGGTGCGGTGTTTTTACGGCTTTTAAGGAAACCTTCTATTGGTGATAAAATATAGAGGATGTTCCATTTAAAAAACCTAATTTTGTGTTATAACTTTAAAATAAAAGTCAATGGAAAAAATGTAGGTACGGCACTGAATTCTACCTAAAAATCTCTAAAACTTCCCTTTTTACATTTCTTCTCTATATCTAATATCAAGCAACTTACAAGTGCCTGGCCAAATTGACAAAATTTGAAAAACACTCTGTATCTCCAAAACGAATTAATATGATTGGCCGTGATTTGCTTTGACCATTAAATTTGTTTCAAAAATTGAAATCGAGATTGCGCAATAAGATTTGTTCTATCTTTTTAGTTTTGGTTAGCTTTACCCTGCAAAGTCCACACTTTCAAAACTTTTTTAGAGGGATTCCTTTTGACGAGTCTACCACGAATATTCATACCGCCATATATGGAAGCGGCGCGTTAACCCAGCCTATCAATGTCAAATATTTCGAGTGTCGAACCGGGCAAACGCGACACTTTTTTGTCGGACAAGTTCCCCACACGGCCTTATGGTTTCGTGACTGTAACACTTACGATTTTTGGCACAAATTTCAAAATTTTACATGCAAAACATTGTGGAAATTTGTCCGACAAAAATAGTGACGTGTTTGCCGGTCCAACCCCCATGTAATCGGGCTTTAAACATTAAACTATTTTTTCCGGTTGTAATTCAGAAGGTCTTTCGTAAATTTTGGCAAGTATGCCTTAATTAATATATTTACTTGACGCTGCCCTGGTGTTCTTATCCACCAGTCTTGGGATTCCCTCATGATGCATGATCTAATAGATGACCATACTTAGCATGACACAGTAGGGTCTGGGACCTTCCGTTGCCCTGCCAGCCTTCTCCTTTGCCAATTTATCAGCTTTGGGTCCTGGTACCCAGGCAATAGTTAGCTTGTTAGCTTTTTTAGGGTTACTACGCAGTCCTGCACCAGCTTAGAGCTGATTTTGCATGAACTAATCGCCCGGATGGCTGCCTGGCTGTCCGAATAAATTACTATGGTTTTATCCACGTAACTTTTTCTGAAGATTTTCCTAGCGCATTGTTTTATGGCTACAATTTCGTCCTGGAACACAGTAGGTAGGGTAGGAAGACACTGGCTACAGCGCCGAGTGTAATATTCAACGACGTATGGACCCAGCGATTCATTCATTATTTTATGATAAACATTAAGCCAACAATCCTAATAGGCAAAGGGGGCGAGGCAAGCGAGAAATGAAAATGGCGGACTTACTTTTGACCTTGGTCGATAGTATGCACCCAGCGACGTTGGTCTCTATTTACCTGTGAAAAGTGAGGTGCGGCAATGAATAGTCTATATACCCTTCTACAAACAAAGCACTGCCTACCCATATTGTCTTTAAAAACACGCTCTTAATCACCAACAAGCACCAGAAAATATACAAAAACACGCATTATAAGCTTTATTTAATCACTTTTGGCTTTCCAAATTGTCAAATGACAGAAACCAACAGAAATGACACAAGCAAAGGGGGCGTCACCCACAAGCGTTTAAAAAAGTTCATTCATGTTTTATTTACGATGGAGTAAAAATTCCTTGGCGGCGTTGCCGGAATTAGCAAATAATCACGTATTTTCAGAATTTTGCTTTTTTAAAAAGACAATAACTTATAATATTTGAACATATGTTTTTATTATAATATCTAAAAATGATAAAAATATATGTATTGTTCATTTAAAACGTTATATTACAAAGTTCTTTAATATAGAGGCTTATCCAACAACTACTTGTGGTTAGTAAGTTTAGAGTGGAAAAATTAAATTTGGCAAACCGCATTTTAGCGCTTTTACTGTGATGTATTGATGACAACAGCTCAAACGTAAACAAACCTGGTCTATACGTCGTTGGTAATATTAAACGAACCACTTGGTGCCACTTTTGACACCTCCATAAATCAAAACCCATTTAACGTAAACACATGAAACTATCTGTGTTTATTTATATCCATAAGGACCACTAGAGCCCAAATTTCATAAAGCTAGCTTAATCGGTTATAAAGATATTGAGGTCCAGAAGTCGTCAATTTTCCACTGATTAACTGACTGACATATAAACTTCCAGATAAATGACATGGAAAGATAAAATTTGGAATCTATTTCGGTAATTGTGTGTAAGCGTAGGCAAAAATCTAAAATTAAAAAAGTTAAAAAATAGGGGGTTAGGGGGTCACCAAACAAAAAACTTTTATTATGCGCATGTTAAAAAAGTAGCAGATAATGAATGGGCAATGAGCATTTTTATTCCTAAAGCTGGTTTTATACTTATCAAACTTCTTGTCAAATAAGTTGGACCACGTTTACGTTGAATAAATTTGATAATATAAAACAGAAAATTAGATATCAAAGAAATTCAAGGTCACCTTGTCAAATTTGTTTGAAGGATTAGAAACGTCCCATTTTTTGTCAAATATTTGATTCAAAACATTAAAACTATCAACCCAATGAATTAAAAATTAAAAGTTGGCAACTAGGGCCACTACTTAACCTTAGAACCAAGTTTATTTTTATCCTAGAAATAATATTTTATAACAACCTCTATGAACCAAAATTACAAATTCCAATAAACTTCCTAATAAAAAAGTTTTTGATTGTACGAAAAGTTAAATTTAAAAATCGGCAATAAATAATGTTACAAACCCCATAAATATTAAAATAAAAATACAATAATGTGACAAAACTAAATGCTATTACTATAAAAATGGTATTTGTTAAACGTAACTTTGTAATGTTGGTCATAAATATTTTAATAAAAATAATTTTGTTGACAAAATAAAATTTTCCTGATAAAAATTACAGTTTTATTTGTCGTAAAATTTTATTTTATTGCTTTTACTAGATAAATTATTGACAACTATTACTACCACGAGTTGTATACTTTTTTTAAATTTAATTTGTTGTAACCTTTAATTTTATTTCTGTTTACTTTGCAAAGATAAAAATAGATATAATTCTCGTATACACTATAGAAAACCAATAGGTGGTTTTTGGTAAAACGTTTTTTAAAAATACAATATTTTGAAATAAAATTCTTTTAAAATATGTTTATATTTAATAAAGTATTATGGTAGGGGAGCCTAAGAGGGAATTTCTGAAGTTACTACAGCGCGTCAGAAAAATATACCGGTGGATACCTTGTACCCGATTAAATACCTCCACCAAATATGAGCCCCGTATACAGGGGCGATCGTAAAAAACAAAAATATATCCATCAGCAAGTGTGGTGCACGTCAGATTAAGATAAGGTGAGTTAATTACATGCTAAGGAGTGTATATTTCACCAATCTGACAATTTAAGAGTGACGTAAAGAAAGCTTTACAGAGTAGGCTACAAAGTAGTAAAAAAACGTCATTTTGACATGCTCGATCGTGGTTATTTTTTTTTATTTTGAAGAAAATAATTTAGGATTTTTTTTATCTGTTTGGCAGTCCACAAATGACGCTCGAGTAACTGCAAATTTAGCATCTTGGACTCCCCTACTATTACCCTTCTGTGTAGAAGCTTCTTTGAAGTACTACACAAGAATATTGTTTATTAAAAAAATCTACGTGTCTACGTACAGATGTTGGTGTCATATGGTAAACTTTTTTATTATTAACTAGATTAAATCCTGTCGAATTTCGACGGGTTTATAATAGGAGAAAAAGGAAAGTACGACAACAAAACAGAATAAAATAGAACGCATCAATTGTACATCCAACACGGGAGATGCAACATGTCACGTAAGGGAAATACCGCTCATATAAATTTACTACATAAAGCCCAGAGTTGGGTCGTATTCGAATACCCAGTATTCTGAATAGTATTCAGAATACATTTTGCCGGTATTCGAATACATTTGTGTGTTTGGTTTTCAGGATTCTGTATTCGAATACTTTTGAAGTACTCGACGAATACTTTTTTGAGTATTCGAATACCGGCGTTTTAAGTATTTAAATACCGGAATGTGTAAGCAGTATTCGAATACCAAAATTGTCACAAGTAGAATTCCAAAAGGGAACAAAAAGTAGGGAAAAATGACGGGAGGACCTTTTTTGTTCTTCCAATTTTGAATCGTGGTGTTTAAACCCTTTTTTCCAGTATTCGAATACCGATTCCGGGAGTTCGTGAATACCGAGTATTCGAATACATTTTTATCCCAAGTATTCAAATATTCGGTATTCGTATTCGTATTCAAATACCGATTTTCAGTATTCGACCCAACTCTGATAAAGCCTTAGTATCAGCTACCCCCTGTAACATCGTACATCGCGCTCGAATAATGCATGAATGTAATGCGGATCTGTGCTGCGTGCAAGTCTTGAAGCAGTATTTATGGTTTGGTGGGTGAGAGGTTTAGAGCGAGGTTAGCAGCGCTGCTCGACTAAAGCATCCTTATGTTACTGCACCAAAAAGGTGATTTTGTTGAGCCGCGCCGCTAACCTCGTTCCTCGTCGCTCCGACATAAACACACCCTAAAAGGCGTCGATGACTTTGGTATTAGTTAAATATTATAGCATTCACCTTCCTGATCAAAAAATTTTTTGGCAAAAAAGCGGTTTATTTAAAAAAATAGGAAAAATACTATTAAAAGTATCTCAGTAACCGATCATTAAAAAAAGATCATGTTAACTGTTTTAGTACAAATCTCAGGTGCTTGCTAAAAATTTGCACACGGTGTTACCAAGCGATCACCCATCTAAGTTCTAACCCTGGCCTACGTCGAAAAGTCATGTTAATTGACAGCTCAATTCTCTTAAACTTATTGCAAAATGGGAACGTTTTAAATATAACAAATCTAGATATGGATAAGAGCATACCAAACCCATCTATCGACCCCCCAAGACACAGTATAGCATTTTACCAACCAAACGGGGTACCAAAGTTGACGTGCAAGTTGATGCGTCACTATTTTGTTATTCGAAATTAGTTGGTAGGTATTTAAACAACCGTCGTGGGTTACCGAACCGAAATCGCTTATAATCTAGCGACATGTAGAATAAGCAACCCACAATACATGTGTCTTGTTTGATGTATCACTAAAAAATAAAAATGTAGCATTAAGATATCTTAGTAAGTAGAGGATCATTAAAAAAAAGACCATGTAAATCGGTGCAGTAGAAGTCTCTAACAATGTGTCTGAAAATTATGGCTTTGCGTTTTAAATATTTAGATTTTACGACAAAAGTTATTCGTCATAAAAAGTTCCGCATGTTCCAACAAAACCTAAAAATGAAACCATCAGAGATTAAATTGTGTCAGTCATCTACGAGGTTTGGCCATAACGTAATTTTTGCCTAAGAGAAAAGTTCCTGTATTTTTGCTTAAATCGAAAATAGTTATAAAAAATGTCTTTTTGATTGAAGGTGACGAATACTTCATATGACCAAAAATATAAAAACTTAATAGTCACACCAATGTTTTTGTCACCGCTGTTTGGAATATACTAAACAAAGTTAAACAAACATTACGTCATTTGGTGTATTCCTTTAACTTGTAGAACCGTTCTTTAGAACCGATCAAAACAGTTTTAAAAGGAACACTAAAAACTGGGATTTGCCCTTTGATATAACATTTATAAGATTTGACAGATTTGTTGTTCTTTGTTTGGTTTTTATTTTAGTCATTCGTGGTTTATATTAATTTTTTTGGGGTAATTAATTAACCTCAATAAATTATTACAGATATTTTTCAAATATAACCAAGTATATTTACTATTTGCCCTTTGGCATATGTCATTAGTGTCAGAACACTTCGTGCACCTCCTTCGATGATGGTGCATAAGAGGCAAGGGGAGAGGTAATAGAACGGTTCTGCAGAACAATTCGATTATAAAAGGAACACTTACGGTGTTGTTCTGGGCGGTTCCAAAGCATAAAAGGAATACACCAATTACAAATGGGCATTATTTTGACTTTAGATTAAGTGCGTTAAGATCTAATCAAATTTGTGTTGCGCCGTGTGAATCATTTTAAAATTAAAATTTTATTTTGCCTAAGCAGCACCACCCATAAATAAAAAATAGTTTGAAACTTCGTGCTATAATTGCATGCTTGTTGGTGCTACAAAATTGCGTTATAAATTTTATAATTAACTAAAGGAACTTGTTATTTGTGAGTAACTGTTATCGCAGAACAGATAATCGATATTCTTATTATAATAAAATTTGAAAAATGCGTTACCGTGACTGATAAAAATAATTTAAGTCTCCTACTTACCTACTTACTTAGTTTAAAAAATATAAGTTTTAACTTGTGTGTTTAGGGACCATGCAGTATTACAGCAGTTACGGATACTTCACATATCCAAAAATCTAAAAAGTAAATAATTACAACAAACAACAAATTTTATAAGTTTGTTGTTACTATTACGTTTTTTTTTTTTTAAATTTTAATTAAGGGGGCTAAGGTCAAATCGTACAAAAAAGCCATGTTTTCGTGATTTTTTTCTGACGACACAGTTAAAATTTATTTACTCAACCAATGGTACATTAAAGTATGACATTCGAAGAATCTTTCATCAAATTTTTACAAAAAATATTAAAAAATACGGCAATGGCAGCAATTGTTCGGACGTGTCTCGAAAAAAGTTGAATTGCGGTGCCCCTCATAACTTGGTGCTGGATCATCCGAAATCAAAAATCAAAGTTCATTCGTTAGATAATAGTTTTCCCCAGGTAACGCTGTCGAGTTTTTTTTGTTTCCAAATTTTTTATTTTTTTCGAACACTTTGAAGTGAAAAACACAATTTTGTGAGAAAAAATCGGCTAATTTGTTATTGCAAAATCAAAATTATGAAAAAAAAACTCGACAGCGTTACCTCGTAAATGATGTACAGAAATAGTGTTTAAAATTTTAAAAGGATCGGTGCAGTAGTTTTGGAGTTATCAGGGGCACCGACTTTGAAAACGTGAGTTGTGAATTGAATACCTTACCCCCCTTAAACCAATGCGCTTAAAAAACTCGACAGCGTTACCTCGTAAATGATGTACAGAAATAGTGTTTAAAATTTCAAAAGGATCGGTGCAGTAGTTTTGGAGTTATCAGGGCACCGACTTTGAAAACGTGAGTTGTAAATTAAATACCTTACCCCCCTTAATAAACAAGGTAAAACCTATTTTTACGGCAGATATTAGAGAAATATTGCAAGTTGCCTTATTAAGCTCGAGTATTATCAATCCCGGCCTTATTTAAATAGTGCTTGTACCCATAATTTAGAGTTATTGCAAATCACGTTGACAGTGCCATTAACCTAAAAAAATGGGGCAAACATTTTTAGTAGGTTTTCTCCATTGTTTTGTGTTGTAGGGTTTTGTTTTACACAATTACTGAAATACATTTGAAAAGCAAGGTTTAAAGTATTTTTACTTCCAAAAACTTTTTGATTTTGTGGTCAGCAGCCGTTCGGTTATACGAACAGTTCCGAAGTTAAAATAAGACCAAGATAGGGCACGATCCAAAACCGACATAAATAAAGCCAGGAACTATTCTTTTAAAGGGAGTCGTTATCCCACCAAACATCTGCGCAAACTCAGATGTCAAAATTATTAGTGCCTGGCCTTATTTTACTGTGCAATATTGCTCTATTGTTAAATGCAAAATTTAAAACAGCATTTAGTGCTAAACCATTAAAAGTAACTTAATAGCTTCGTGTGAGAAAGTAAGGAGTGAAAGTAAGTTTAGGTAAGTCAACACATTTTGTTTCCTGCTATTATGTCGTAAAATGTAATTTTCTGTAATATAAAAACCACCTGCTTACTTATATTTTAATATACAGGGTGTCTATCAAATGAAAATGTAAATGGGATATCTATGTAAGTTTTTTTATAAATTTTCTAATTATTTTATAATAAATATTTCATTAATATTTTATTTTATTGAAATAATCTTAATTTTTATTATATTATGGCAAAGGCAGAATAGCCCTATATGAAAAGTTAAAGTTTTATTAAAATATTTATTAAATATCTTTATTCTGAAGAAAAGCCAAAAATTATTTTGTTTAAATTTAAATTTCCAGAAAACAAATAAACTGTAAAAATAACTTTTGCGTTGTTTTTTTTAAATGTTTAATTGATACAAAAGTGATTTTAATGGAATGTGGACATGTGTTGTTATAATTGATTTTCATACTTTTATATTGATTGGTCACAAAGCATTGTATACTTTCAAAACCATTTAAAGATGTAAATACATTAAAATGATTAAAGTTACTTTATGTTATTTTGTGTTAAGTTAAATGGACATAGAACGATTTTTAATAAAATGTGAATATGTAGGATTAAAATTATTGATCAGTTTCACCCGAACCATAAAAGGGTGAACGACATTAAAAAATTAAATCGGACCATCTCATGGGGCAATTCACATATTGCAATAAATTGCACGATCATTCCAGCCATAGGAACTGCCTGTATTTCTTCTTTTTTCGTTTTTAAAAAGGGATACAGAATGGCATATTGGCATACAATCGCTGGATGGGGCCCAGACACTAAAATGACCCTTGGGAAAACAGGTTGAAATTTAATATTTTGGAGTGGGCAGTGCATGAAGCCTGAAAAACAAGGGGCTTGTTTTTATATTGTATTGTTTGCACTTAAAATAATTTTGTTTCTCATGGTCTATTGCCACGCCCTCAAAGACTCAAATAAAAATGTGCGAAATAATAGTTAAAGACCAAAAGATTATTGGACTTTCTGCTTTATTTATGATTAATGGCTGCTACAATCAATCAAATAAATACGTAAATTTATAATTGAAGAGTGAAATATGCATAAGGGCCTAAGTACCTTTTGTTTTTTAAACGACTTTAATACGGTTTTAAGGCCCATGTGCCGCCTGTTACTGGCAGCATAAAACCAAATACCATTATTATAGCGCTTCGTTCTTTTATTTTGAATCTTTATCAAAAGATTTTTACTTGTTTACTTGTTAAAAAGTTTTTTATGTCTACTGAAAAATTTTCAGAATGGCACTTAGGTCGCTCTTCAATTCCGGTTGGTTATACAGGGTTTTAAAAAAATACACAGTCATACTACAAAAAGAAGATTTCCTGCACGTTTTTAAAATATTTTATACAGCATGTTTTCTTCATGTAAACATGCGATAAACAAAATAAAAACACTTTTTGTTAAGGTGGATATAAACGTTATTTAATTAAGTGTTTGTTCTTCTTTAAACTAAATGGAAATAAATCCCTACAATAATTTATACATATATAAAAGAGATCTCCCTTTTCGACAGTTTAGTTTTTACAGTTTAATTCCTGCTTTTCTCTTCAGCTGGACTCTCTCCATTTACTAGTTTCGCCTGCCTCCCTGATCCCAATACCTACCTGCTTAAGCAGTATATATATATATATATATATTTTGGAAGAGATGTCTTTTTATTTATTTTAACCAGAGGTAAAAAAGTTTTTTAAATAAAAATCCGTCTGTGTCCAACTCTTGGTGGTCACTGTATAAACCTTTTTTATTGAATTAGCTCAGAAATAAGCGTTTACCCTAACCGCAATTCAGAAACACTCTGTATACAACAATCTGCTTTAAGGGCCATGTACAGTTAGAAAGCCAAAAAAGCGAATTTTCCAGAATTTTTTTGAGAAAACTTTTAAATTTATTGATCTAAAAATTGTTACACATATCTTTTAACTATATTTTAAGGCTTGGTAATTAGTAAAAATATCCTTCTCGCCAAAAAGACGTTTTGCGGTGAACTAGATCCTCTAAAATTCAAAAACCAAACAAATTTTGTTAATGTTAAATCTAGTAATTAATCGAAGGAATAAGCAAAATATTTTTTTCTGACATATGGCAGTTTTTCAAAAAGAAAATCGATTTTTGACCAAACTTTCGTATTAAATTGTTTATTTGAAATATATATATATATATATATATATATATATATATATATATATATATATATATATATATATATATATATATATATATATATATATATATATATATATATATATATATATATATATATAATATATATATATATATATATCTCACCTTTGTTTTATATATATATATATATATATATATATATATATATATATATATATATATATATATATATATATATATATATATATATATATAAATAAATTTATCGATGAAAACAAAATCTTCTTGTGTTAAAATTTCAGACTATTTGGTTTAACCGTTTTCGAGTAATGTTGGTCACCGACTTTAAAAACACCATTTTGAGAAAAACGCGTTTAAAGTTTGAAAAGCACTTAAAGGCACTCTGAAACGCTTTTTAATTTTGCGTGTAACTTCGAAAATATAAAATATATGTACATTAAGAAAATAAAAAGATAAAACGTATCGGACGTTTTATACAGTAGTGCTCGTATTACATTGTAATAAGCTCTTATAAAAGAATGAAGTTATTAACAAATTAATAAAATACCTGCAATTTGGGCTTTTATTTTATTATTTTAAAACATTTTATTATATATGAAATTTTCTGTGTGTAGTCTTAAATATATTTACATTAAAAAAAAAACGATTTTTTGAAAATTCTAACTGTATATAACCCCTTAAAAGATAAAATATATCGGACGTTTTATAACGTAGCGCTTGTATTACATTGTAATAAGCTCTTATAAAAAAATAAAGTTATTATTTCCTGCAATTTGGGCTTTTGTTTTATTATTTTAATACATTTTATTATATATGAAATTTTCTGTGTGTAGTCTTAAATATATGTACATTAAAAAAAAATAAAAAAACGATTTTTTGAAATTTCTTACTGTATATAACCCCTTAAAAGATTAAATTTTTTGGACGTTTTATAACGTAGCGCTCGTATTACATTGTAATAAGCTCTTATAAAAGAATAAAGTTATTAACAAATTAATAAAGTTCCTGCAATTTGGCATTTTTGTTTTATTATTTTAATACATTTTATTATATATGAAATTTTCTGTGTGTAGTCTTAAATATATGTACATTAAAAAAAATTAAAAAAAAACGATTTTTTGTAAATTCTAACTGTATATAACCCCTTAAAAGATAAAATTTATCGGACGTTTTATAACGTAGCGCTCGTATTACATTGTAATAAGCTCTTATAAAAGAATAAAGTTATTAACAAATTAATAAAGTTCCTGCAATTTGGCATTTTTGTTTTATTATTTTAATACATTTTATTATATATGAAATTTTCTGTGTGTAGTCTTAAATATATGTACATTAAAAAAATATAAAAAAACGATTTTTTGAAAATTCTTACTGTATATAACCCCTTAAAAGATACAATTTTTTGATGTTTTTAACGTAGCGCTCGTATTACATTGTAATAAGCTCTTATAAAAAATAAAGTTATTAACAAATTAATAAAATTCCTGCAATTTGGGCTTTTATTTTATTATTTTAATACATTTTATTATATTTATAGATTTATAGCGCTACAATAGAAAGGTTATTGTAATTTTTATTTAATTTTATATTTATATTAAGCCGTTGTTTTTAACAAAAGGTATTATTTAATAAATTATGGATAACAATAAACCTTGTAACAATTAAATTTAATTCATTAATAAAATATAGGTATTTTTATTAACTTAATTTGTTTTAGTTAGAAAATTTTTACTGGCTTATAAAATCAATTTTTGTTTTATTTTTTTTTCCTTTTTTTTAGTTTTATAAACGGTTAGATTGACATAAATTTGACTATAATTTATTTATGATGTTTATTATTGACTTTTAAGAAAGGCGAATCGTAAGTTGGTAAGTTGAAATGCAAAGTTTCGTTGTATATTTCAACAACTAATATCAAATAGGCATTATATGCACGCAAATGAAACTAAAAATGAGTTAATCTATGCAAATAGTGAGTCATTTGGGTAAGTTATTTTCAATGTACTACATATTTCACTTTATGTACGTAAAATAAATTATTATAAAAGAACGCTTGGTCTCCCTGGCATGTATAAAAAAAATGTAGTAAAAATATATACAGGGTGTCCGGGAAAATGTGGGAAATCTCTCGCACACGTATGGATCAGATGAAAATAACACGACAAGTTCCTATAAATTTTTTTCTGTTTAAGCCCCCTTGCGGAGATATGATCTCCTAAAGGGGGCAGCTAGAAATCGATTTTTCGTGAATAACTTTTAAAGCGCTTTGTATAATTTGATAATATTTTAGTACGATGCATACCTGTAAAGACCTCTTAAAATAGTGCCCTTGAAACTTATGTCGCTTCTTTAGTTTTCCAGGGACGGACATTATTGATATTTTTTACGCCCTGTATGGTGAAGACACAAAAATATGTTTTTGGGTAGTTTAAACCTTTTGCTAAAAAAAGGTACTCTTGTTTGACATCGATAAAATGAGCCGTTTTCGAGTAAAAATTATTATTATTAACAAATTCCTGACCTGCTACGAGAGGACTTCAATACTGAATCAAAAATTACAAATTACATCGAAAATAAAATATTGTATTATTAAACAAAAATAAACTCTTATTGTTAAAATAATTTTTTACTCGAAAACGGCTCATTTTATCGATGTCAAACAAGAGTACCTTTTTTTTAGCAAAAGGTTTAAACTACTTAAAAACATATTTTTGTGTCTTCACCATACAGGGCGTAAAAAATATTATCAATAATGTGCGAAAACTAGTCCGTCCCTGGCAAACTAAAGAAGCGACATAAGTATCAAGGGCACTATTTTAAGAGGTCTTTACTAGTATGCATCGTACTAAAATATTATCAAATTATACAGAGCGCTTTAAAAGTTATTCACGAAAAATCGATTTCTAGCTGCCCCCTTTAGGGGATCATATCTCCGCAGGGGGGCTTAAACGGAAAAATTTTATAGTGTCGTGTTATTTTCATCTGTTTTCCCACATTTTTCCGGACACCCTGTATAAAAAAACACGTTTTTAAGACCCATTAAATTAAAAAGTTGATAATAATTTTTAAAATAATCCCAAAACAATTATGGTGTACGAAAGATACTATTATTTTTGGTAAAAAGCATTGGTTGCTTGATTTACGGAAAATATGGCACAAAGCGCCAATTATTTTACAATAATATTAATATTTTTCGTTTATTATTGTTTTAAGAATACTTTTAAAACTATTTTTAACTTTTCGGTTTATTATTTGTACCATTTTTTTTAACTTTATTTATTTTCCAGTTTTTAGTTCTGGTTAGATTTATTGTCAAAAATATTTTTTTCTATAATTTCTCGTCAGAAATTGCGCTATTTGACAAGAATTTAAGCCGATTCCTACCGGAGGGTTATAACCCAGTGGTTTTATACCATGTGTGAAAAGGCGCTAACTTTTAATATTTACCCATGGATTACCCATGACTCGCATGTGCGTGTGTGTTTGCCAAAACTATTTTTTCCGATCCGTACCGTCCCGTCCGTCCGATGCCGACGTATGTGTGCGTCCCTTTAATCCTACTATAGTCGCATGAAATTTTTAATAATTAATTAACCTTACGCAGCAACTGACTTACTTCAAATGAACGTTAAATTTAATTTTGTAATTTTTTTACGCTTTTCATAGGTCTAGCAAAGTCAGTTTTTTTAATTAAAAGTTTTTTTCTAGTTTCATTACACTGACCTACGCAAAAACAATGATGATACTCTCGTGGCAGTCACTCTAACAACCCGATGTTCTTACGTTCTTTCTTCTTCACCCCTAAAAACAGTGGCGTACATAAACATTCTTATCTAGAATAAACGATACTTTTTTAAAGGTGTAGTATCTTTATTTATACATGAAATAAATTTACCCCTGTACATAATTAAAAAAGATCTTAACAAATTTTTTTAAACACTAATTTTATTAATGACATTAGTAGATATACATACCTGGTGCCAAATAAAAACTACTATTAAATAGGTATTTGTAAAATGGAGCACCCTGTATGATTTATTAAATTAATTAATTATTTATTAAATTTTACACCATAAACTGTATAAAACACTATTCGCCAATTGTTGTTGGTTTTTGTAATATCAACAATATATCAATATACTCATTAACCTGATTTGAATAGCAAACGCAAAGTTATGCAGATATCTCTTTCACAGGACTTTATTTAATATTGGGGCGCCAAATATCTTGTCCATTTTAATGCATCTAAAACACAATCATGTTCCTTGTCGCGAAAAGAGTCACAAATACTCATCCTTTACTTATAAGCGGCCAAGTTTTTGCAGAGCAAAGACAACTTTAATCTTGTGGGCGTCACATTTGAAAATAACATTAACTGGCATAAACACATTGTATCTATAGCCACGGCAGCTTCAAAAAAGTTTGGATTTCTCTTTCGATCCAAGAGATATTTTTTCCTTCTAATTTAAACACTTTGTATGTGTCCGAAATCCGACCTTCATTGGAATATTGTTCTTATATCTGGGGCATGGCATCCTCCACAACCCTAAGCATTCTTGATTCCATTTAAAGAAGAGGTGTTCGCCTCAGAAAGGCGTGCCCATCGTCGGGCTATGGGGTATTTATTGCTTTTTTATAGTATAGGTATAGTATATTTCTCTGGGTTTACTATCACATTTTTGTAGTTTTTGGAGCCCCTGTATAAAACAACCCAAAATTTTTCAACGTGAATCTTGTTCTTTTAAGAAGCAAAAGCAGTTGCCATACAAGACTTTTTAAACAATAAAAATTTTTGGTCCATTTGTCCTATTTTAAAGTCCATCAGTGGACATACTATATAGTTCTTAATAAAATAATGTGGAATATCCCAGCTACGCCCTTACACACAAAACTAAATAAGATTTACGCCCTTTTAATCAATTTTAAATTAAAATACCAATATTTTTTAACGTGTAAAGGCCGGAAGTCGATGAACTCAAAAATACTCAATGCTTTTCTTATATGGTTGCAACACTACTCCACTGGCACAAACCTACCCTAAGGGGTCGATATGGTCGGCCCTTCATCTCTAGCTGACGTTGCGAAGGGGTACGAAAGAAAAATGGCATGCTACATTGGTTTTCCAAATCATTATTGCTGATAAGAATAATCTATGGGCTTGTAGTTGCCTGGTGTTAAGTGAAAATATATATATTTTTATCGTTCGTATCTCTGCTGGAAACGATAAAATAAGTCTAGGGAAAATATATAAAATATATAGGAAAATTAAAATAACTATTGTATCAGCTTTTTGCATCGACCTTAGTAATCTCTATTATAAATTTGTACAAATAATATGATCCATTTATTTATTTATATGGAAATAGGACCAATACTTTTAAACAAAATTTTATTGGGCTTTTCTCCAAAATAAAGTAAAAAGTTTATTTAACATTTTGTGAAAATTAAAACTTTTATACATTATGAAGAACTATTTTGCTCTTACACAATATAATAAAAGTTATTATTACTTTAAAAGAAATAAAATAATGAAAAATTTGATATTAAACAAACAAAGGTTCATTAGCATTTCGAGACGCAACCATTGGCCCAGTTCTCGTCTGGCGTCTTGTTAAGATTTTACTTTATTAGATTAAAACAATTTCAACCGAGTTCTAATGAACCTGTGTTTATAGATTGAAACCTTTGTATTGTAAGTAACTTAATATTAAATATTTCATTATTTTATTTCTTGTAAAGTAATAATAACTTTTATAATATTGTGTAAGAGCAGAATAGTTGTTCATAATGTATAAAACTTTTAATTTTCATAAAATGTTAAATAAACTTTTGAATTTTATTCTGGAGAAATGCCAAATAAAGCATAAAATACCAATACTTTTTTAATAAAATTCGTATAATATATCTTACAAACACTGGTAGAGGAAACTGCAGCATATTTGGGATACTGCAGGTAATTTGGGATACTTCAATATCGAAAAAACTATTAAGGTCATCTTTATTTATTTCTTATAAACATAACGTCGTAAGACACACTAAGCCAACAAGCATTTAAATTAGAGCCATTTTGAGATTCCGACTACCAGCCCCGACGGAACAAGGAATACAGATTTGAAAACTTTTTGGGAAGTATGCAACCCATGATAATATTTACTGCAATACGTAAAATATTTAGTGTAATTATTTAAACTGTTAAGGGACCTTTTTTTTATGATTTAACTCTGATTTTGTTAATATTTCTAGAATTGAAAATTTAGACGTGCCATTAGTTGTTAATTTGGAATACTAAAGGTTGTATTCTTTTTAGTAATGATGAATTTAAGATGGTGCTTAGGAACACAAAAGAGAAATAGGTGGAAAAAGAAGAAAGTGGCCGATGCTGAAACGTATTAGTTTCTAAGATAAAGTGTAAACAGTATGTTTATAAAAAATGTAAATATAATTTGGAATGCTATATTCCAAATTAGCTGCACTTAAGTCAATTAATATAATTGCTAGTTTGTGGTTCTCTTTGTTTATTTTTATAAGGTTTCTGGCTTTGTTCTATTTGATATATACATATATATATATGTATATATATATATATATATATATATATATGTATATATATATATAGTAATATATATATATATACATATATATATATGTATATATATATATATATATATATATACTATAAGAAATGTTTTTATAAAGATATCCCTTTTATTTAATTTTATTCCAAAAAACAAACTGGTTTTCCAAATATGCTGCAGTTTCTTTTATTATAATATGTCTATACCAAGAAGGGTTTGTATCAACTGTAAGTAGCACTAAAATCAACCATAGGTCTTTTCCTAGCTATCTTTATAAAATTGAATGAAGCTAAATCCTCTCTGTATATGTGGGGAATATGGAGACTTAAACAAATTTTTTTCTTGCCAAATATATATAACCAGAAAAGCAAAGTTTTAACCATACTATTATCCAAAAATTTTAAACTACCACAGGTCTTAATTTCGAACGACATTAATGTAATGAATGTTATTTTCGCCTTAAAAAACATTAATCTAATTTTTTATTTTTTTCTATCCCTTCCTATTTTAAAAATAAATGCATAACTTACTAAAACCTAATTGTATATTACATTTTACCCTAATCATTCCTTAAATGTCTTCCTTTTTTTTAATGGTCCTCTTTGTTTGTCTTTCTAAAGTCGCTCTGACAGACCCCAGGGCGTGAAGAGAGTGTCCCCGTCTATTGGTTTAAATTAAGTTTTTTTCTTTCTTTTAAATTTTTATACCATTGACTTTACTGCGAATAATTTATTATTTCGTGGCTAAAACACTTAGCTTGTAAGTCCAGAATCAGATTAAAAAGAAAAACAATAAATTGGTTATTTTTAAAAATTATCATTGGTTAGGTACCTACAGGGTTTTCACTTATATTTTGCCACCTACTTTTAACTATAACGACAAAGGATAGAAAAAATGTCATTTACAAAAATTTTATACTTTTTCCGGTATTATCTTTGGAGCATAAAAAATAAACAAATGAACATCAAGAACTCAAGGACAATAGAGTGATAAGCTTTTTTAAATGGGGGACTCTGTATGTTATGTCGCCATTAAAATAATCGTTTAAACAGCTTTTCAAAAATACCACATCTGATTAATCTATCTTTAATAGTTTTGAAATATGGCTATTTAAATCTGGATATAATTTTCATTACATCTACAGTCTTAAGTTAGTGCCGCAGGTGGGTATTATAACAAATTATATTTACTATTTTTTCAGTTTTTAAGTTTTACTATTTAGAAAACTATTAAAGATAGATATTATATCAAAATTCGTATTTTTGAAAAACTTTTTAAAAGAGCTTTTAAATGATGAGATAATATACAGGGTGTTCCATCTTTATTTTTATTGAGTTTTTAATGTTCATTTGTTTCTTTTTTTATGCTCCAAAGATAATAGATGAAAAAGTATAAAACTTTTATACAGGACGTTTTTCACTATCCTCCTGGTTATAGCTAAAAGTGGTTGACAAAATATCAATAAAACCTTTATACATTTTTTAAAAAGGCAAAATTAATATTAAAAATTATTAAAAATATACAATGCGATTATTTAAAATCACAAAGTTGCCCTATATCGAAAAAATCGGCCATTTTGTTTTTGTGTTAATGAAATGTCACAACCACACCGGCAAAGATATAATTAAAAAAAAGGGTCAAACGATAGACAGCTACCCTGTATATTGGCATTAGAAATCTATGGTTTTCATTCATACGATTATTTAGTGGGCACCCTGTATATTGAACTCTAACATAATTAGCGAAAAAAACAACGATAATTTCACAAAACTTTAGAGTAAAAGTGATTTATTTAGTTGACAAAACACTAAAACTTGTTCCGAAACGCTAATAGAAAACCAGGGAACAGCTTAAAACTACAAAAGGCGCTTTCAATAAATCTGCCGCTGTCAATCGCTTGGAGGGAAAATAAAAGCGACTATAACGGCACGTACTCGAACTTTGCCTTGCGGACGCCAGCGATGCCAATATATAATTTTACTTGTTTAAAGTTGGAATTTATTAGTTTTATACACCTTTCTACGTGACGTTATAGTGACATTTTCGTTTAAACCTCAAATATACACTGCGTTACCAAATGTTGCACCAGCTTTATTAGAATTCAAATAATTTTTAACACCACATCAACTGGGGTGTTCCACCGGAAACTGCTGCGATCGATTGCTCGAATAGAAGCCTTGGAAAATTTGGAAAATTTCGGAACATTATAAAGTGAGGAGATGACATACAACTAAAATATTTTGACAGGTTCCTAATATACCGGAAGATAGTGTCAACTTCCTTATTTTAAACGAAACACCCTATATATAATTTATTTTTTAGATTGTGCATGATATCTAAACATAATTTATATATGGTGTTTTATACCATTTTTGACTTATTTAAAATTTTATGTCAAGAATGACATTTGCAAGCCATTACATAACTATCAATATTCAAGCAAATTAAGGGCAGATTCTACTATTACTAATATTAAACAAGGTTTATATAAACATGGTTTCAAAAATCATTGTTTTTTTCTTCCATATTTTACAATATTCTGCGGTGGTACATGTGTCATTAAGAGGGTAGTTAATCTATTACATATTTTTTTTTTTTTTTGGTGGTGACTCACAAATATATCTTACAAAAATATGTTTGGCGCTGACTTTTCTGCAAGTTTTATGTTATATTAAGATAAGGCAAGTAAAAATGCAGGTTTTTTAACTGATAAATTTTTATCCTATTCTGTTTAGTTCTTGGGAAAAAAAATATTTGCGTATTCCAGGATCACGCAAGAAACAGGCAATTTTTTGAATATTTTTAAATTTTGATTTATTATAATTGTATATTGTTAACCACAATTACTAAATTTAAAACCACTTACATTTAAACTAACAATTTTTCTTAAATTTGTAGTTTTCTAAGTTTTTCCATGTGTTTTGGGTGGTCCAGAGATAAAATTTAGTTTTGTTTTTTCAAAAGTTAAGCAAGATACAAAAAACTTGCCAAAAGTCAGTGGCATACATTTTTGTCAGAAATATTTGTCAAGATACATCCCTACGGGATTTTATCATAGTCAAATTATAGCTGTTTAAGATATTAACAATATATATACATATTTTTAAGTTTAATACCCATGTTTCTGTGATCTTTTCATCATATTTTATGATAAAAAATCTGCTCCAAAATTTTCTTACCAACATTATATATTACTAATAAAATATAAATATTTTTTATATGCTTTCATTATAGACTTATATAAAGATGGGTCCACATTTAATTTATTCTGAAAGTAATACCGCAAAATACACAAAATATGATAAAGTAAATAAACCCTTTTGTAAACAATGATTTATTGCAGCAAAAAATATTCAACGTACGAGTTTCTAGTAACACGCCAAGTGTCACCGATTTTTAGTAGGACAGAGGCGAAATACGAGATAGTTTTTAAGTACATGATACGTGTTTTAGCAATATTTTTTTTTTTATATATGTAATCAGGCTCTGTCCGAGGCTATGTGCATGCGAAAAGGTTTGTTTACTTAAATGTGGACCCATCTACACATGTCTCAAATATTATCCTTAGAACAGTTTGGGTTTAAGAAACATAAATTACCGTATTACCGATTCCATATTGGTTTTAGCCACGGTATAATCGAATGCATACAGCGTCCAAAATTGCTTTTTAAACAGTCCAATAAACTCGGATTATCGGTAATATTTCTTCAGTTTGTGGGGGTGTTAAAGCCCGATAAGCTGGTTTAAATCAGAAACCACCCCTTGCACACATTTTTCTAGTCAGTGGGTCGAAATTACGATTACATTTCGTTTTAAGGGGCTGTTTAAATTAACTTAAACAAAAAATGTTAGTAAACCTAAATTTTGACTATCATATAATTTTAAATTATAATAAAAAATTACTTTAAAAGAAAAAACACTTATACTATTATATATTATGCATCTGGTAAAAAAAGTTAAACTTTCTTGGATAAATAAAGACTGCAATGCACAGTCCTGGTTAGTAAGGCTTTATTACCTACAAGGACATTAAAAATAAATAAAAGAAAAAAAAGAAATTAAAGAAAGCAAGAAAATAAGAAAAGGAAATAAAATAAATTGTTTGCTTGCTTTAATACAGGGTGACCGACTATATTTTGACCCATTTTGATCGCGAATAACTTTGGACCAAATAAAGTTATTAACATGCGGATTTTAAAAGGTTTTTAATATAATATCTTCGCCATTGGGTTGTTACACTCCGTTATAAAAAAACAAAATGTCCAGTTTTCCGAAATAGGGCAACTTTGTTATTTTAAATGGATCACCATCTTTTTTTCTAAAATCTTATTATTTAATTTAATTTCTTAAAAAAATAACATTTGCTATTTTTTTAAATAATGGATTTATTGATCTGTAAAATGATAGATTATTATTGATATTATTATATTATTTGAAAATAAAAATTTGCTACATACAAGTTTTCAGAAAAACAGACTCTTACAGTTCTTAAGCTTTTTTTACATATTACATTTCGAAATAAGTATGTATACTAATGTACAAACCTGAATTTTCACCCTTAACGCATAACAAATTGATATATATTTTTTTATAAAAATGAACAAGATTGAATATTTAAATGTTATTTTTAATCCTAAACATATTTTCTTTATTAAAATTTTCTATAATTGGAAAAGTAAGGGTACTTATCTCTTGAGCAAAATTTATATTTTTTGACATACCTCGTATACCACTTTTTTATGTAAAATAAATAATAAAAACTTTTTCATATGGCGCTTGATTCATTAAGTTGCGAATTTAAGTAGTTGTGTCAAGAGGGCTCTAAAAATTGATATTTTATGTATGACCTATTTACATTGTTATTTAAAAGACCTATAAAAGTTACCAATACAAGTTTTGATGCCCCTCCTGACCAAAGTAAACCACGAAATAAATTCTTTCGAAAAATTTCAAAAGTAGCTATTAAAACATCAGAAATTTCGAAGCTTTTTATCCAAAAGGAAACATGGCTAAACATAAAAACAGATCAAAGGAAATACGAGTCCAATGAAACCTTTTTGTCTTGTAACGTGAAAGAGGTTAAGCTGTATCATAACTGTCCTTTTTCTTTTTAGTCCTTTATAAAAGCAGATTATGACAAACGAACGGAATTAAAGGGAAAAATCAGAAAAGAGGAAACCGATAAAAATATTTTTATAAAGGGAATTTTTAAATTGCAATTTAAACCATTAAAAAATGAAGTCAATGGTAAAAGATTAAAGACCCTTTTTTTTAAAGTATGACAAATTAATCTACCATATAAAGGATCGCACTGGTCAACATGAAAAATGGTTTATTAATTATTTTTAACTTTTACAGCGTGTCTTTGGTAGTTCTTACCAAGCGAGAAACTTTTTTAATATTAACTCTACAAAAAAATTGGTTGTCTGCAAAGTCGGTTGACTGACGATAGTTGAATGTGAAATGTCATAAGAAAATACTGATGGAATGGTTGTATTTTTCAAAAAAAATTAAACAATTTCCACCACATTTACTTTTCACTGAATTTTTACTTGACAAAAACATGTAAATGTATTATTGTATAGCAGCTATTCACGCGAACCGCTCAAAGTAGGAGAGAAACAGATGTCGAACGCTGTCGAACACGGAGGCCGATTGTGCCTCTTCCGCGCTCTCGCTTGCACTTCAAGCTTTAAATGGATCGCCGCATAAGTCATGTTTTTTTGTGCGTGGAGCCGACTCCATCGAATTATAAAACGGTATTACGTCAAAAAGTACCCCTTCATAAAAAGTAAATTATTAAAATATATATCACTTGTAGCGTTTCATTTTACCAAGTAGGAAATAACAGTCTATCTCACCAACTTTAAAGGGTTATAATAAAATTTTGTTTAGTTGAGCAGTATATCAGAATAGGTTGGAAGCAAGGCCACTCGAGCATTGGGATATTCGGCACTCATCGTATTTCGCGGTTCTACAGTTCGGTGGTACCATTTCGCCATGTTGCCATATTTTTTGGGCAGTTTCCCTTAAATTATATTCATCGTTGAGATTACCGCCAAAAATAGACCAATCAATTTTGAATCTGCCTTGTGGAATTTCCGGTTTATCCTTCCTGTTAGGCCCTCTTCCACCTGCCCGCCATTCTGGTGATCACACTTATGGCGATAATACGATCTTGGTTGTGATTGAAGAACTGGAAAGTTTTCCGCATAAACCCCGTAGGGTGATCAAATTTATTCTTCATCCAGTTTAGTTTGTTAGTGTGGTGTGATTTTTGATAGCTGGTTATAGTTATTTTATAACCCTGGATATCTCCAGATTATCCTCCAGGATCACGTTTTTTTTTGAGTGGAACCCTTTGAAAAAAGGTGAGCAGACTTTTTCTGTAATTTTCTGTACATAAGTCTTTGTTAATTGTTTTATTCTTGTTCTAAAAAAAAAAAAGAAAAAAAAATATATAAAAATATAAAAATCGGTTGACGAAAAATCCTTTTTCTGTGCCCAAGGGGTAATTTTGGTTTCTTTTATTTATCACAGGGTTGTAAGTAGGACTTTTCGAGTTACAAAAGTACCACAGCCCGTTAATACCATATGGTTTCACCTCCATCCTCTTAAGACTGAAATCCATCAATCCAGGAGACCATAGAGCGTACTTAGCGGCCACAGTCAGCTGCCCTCCAGACTGCAAACCACCTGTTCGGCATCCAACACGCCTCAACCAAAGACCCAGGGTTGTAGAGCACCTTGCCAGGATAAATCAGGCCAGATTTTTTAATTAATATTGTATATATTTTTTCTGATAATTGCCTTAATAATAATTAACAGTAAATAGCTAAAAGCAACACCATAATTTTTGATATAGGTAACATATTACATAACTCCTTAGCAGGATAACCCTATTATCTTTACTAAAATACTTGTGAACTATTTATAGTCGACTATGGGGGTTTATTAAACTGATAATAGGTAGATATTAATTGGCAAATTTTAATTGAAAATTTAAAATAGATTAATTTTTCATGTCCAGGGTAAGGAATACCGGACTAATTAATATACACGTTCGGCGGTTGAAAAGTTTCGAATATGATTTTTAGGCAATGTGTAAGAAAAGACGGAGTAGAGCGAGAACAAAGTTTTGGCTCCACCCAGGGCGGCTATCGCGTCGTCGTTGCGCTTATCAGTCCGGTCAAAGTTCGGTTGCAATTCTTCGCATACCAAGTACGTGTTACCGATCATGTTTACAATTTATTTTAACCTTTGGTACGAAGGCGGATACAGTAATAGCAGTACGGGGAATCGGCGTCGCTATCGGTGGGCGGTTACCTATGCAGTCGTTCTCTGTCTACTCTCTATCTATTAGTGTCTAATACATTAAAACGCAATCCGTTAGATTCAACTCGCCAAACCTGTATATATTTTTTTACAATAAAACCAAACAGATTAATTAATTATACTCTTTAACTGATTATTTATTTGTTATCATACTATTATAATCAGGCACATCTTATGTAATATATTTCATATTAGACTTTATTAATTTGGATTTTCGCATTTTCTCCAATTTTGAAAACCTACACTTTTAAGAAAATTGCGTGGCGCCCTAAAAAAAAACAATTTACTAATAACACTTTTGCTATATTTAAATTGATTGCCATCATATTTAATAACAATAAACTTCTCTATAACTACAAAATAAAAAGCAAATCCACGACGCTCACCAGGCGAGGAGCTGCCGGAGCTGTGTGACAAAAAAATAGCGTCACACACTCATGACATGAATTTTTATTACAATCAAAAAAAAAGGTTCTATAAAATATTTTGATAGTTGTACTCTAAGTAATAGTTACGTAATGAGAGCTGTCAAATTTTGACATTTGTGACATATTGACAAGAGTAAAACATTTTTGTTTTTTGATTTTACACAGGGGTCTGTGTTTTCTTTTTCATTATTTTATTTTGTACTTCTTTCCCCTGTATTTTTAAAAACAAGTTTTTTTAAGTGGTAAATACGCATTACCATAAAAATCTAAGTATTACTCCTTTTTTCTTGTTTTTATCTGTCTTTGTTAGTTTGCTTTAGTCTCAACTAATCAGAACTAACCCTTTTTTGTTTCGTGGTTTTAGTTCCTGAGCGGGTTTTGGACGTACTTTTTCTGGTATTTTTATTCGTTTTTTAATATTACCACTTATTTTAAATTGTAATATTTCTTGCATAGTTAAACCCAACGAAGGTTGAACCCTGTTGAAGGTTCCAGAACTGAAATATCGTAGACCATAACATGAGTCTTTATTTAATCCACTGTATGTCTCGTTGATTTCATGTAAAAAAAAATACACGTTATTTATTGCTATTAAATTTTTTTATTATAGAAAAATATTCTTTTTTAATGGTTTAGAAAATAATTGTCTCGAAAATTAATTTCTTTAGACTAATACTTAATTTTTTTACAGGTATGTAACCACAGCAGTATGACAATTAATTTTGGATGTCAAAACGTAATGTAAGTAACATTTTTTGGTATACCTTTTATTTTTATAATAGTTTATCTTTTTTTTTTAATAAAGTGGTGGCTATTTTAAATTATGTATTTAGGGTCAGTTTTGTTTCATTTCTTTCATACTTAACTCGCCCTTTTGATATTATTAAAAAACATATATATTTTTAATTAAAAAAATACAATACAATTTGAAAGATAAGTTTTCAACCAATTTCGTATAAAGAATCTTGTAAAAGATAAAAATAAGAAACCAAAAACTTGGTTATTTAAATTTTTCACATAAATTTTGAGGTTATGTGAAAAGAGTTGTAAATTATTTTGTTACCTACAACTTTGCCATTAATCCTTTTTAATAGAACTTGTAGTTCTGCTAAAAATTAAGAAAAACCGTGCTTTACCCCTAAAAACCCCTCCCCTTTCCCTTTAACTCCTCATATCGCCCCTAATTTACTCTTCCTAAATTTTTGTTATTTTCCCTTCATTTTACAATGGGATTAAACCTACTAAAAGTGTTTTGGTTTTAAAAATTATCGACCCTGGTCTATGTGATTTCTGTATTTTTAAAATTATTCTTTAGCTTAACATTTATTTAAAATATCATTACTTACCTTTAAGAGCGATATTTAAAATTTGGCCGTATTTCTCCTGTTCACTTTTATTTCACGTTTATTTTAGACACAAATTGATTTTCCTTTCTAAGTTGAAGTACTTAAGGCTAGCGGCTTTAATGCGAGAGAAAATCCATTTTGGTAATGTGGTTGAAATTCTAAGCTGACTCGCGCTCGCCTGTTCTTTTTCCCCACCGAGGTAGTATTTCTTTATTCGAGAATCTTTTAAATAGAAAATGTTTCTGTTTCTTTAAAATTATCATTAGATAAAGAAAAATATTCGCGGCCGTAATAAAACAGAGAAAAAGTTTCATCTTCTTAAAAAGTTTATAAAAAAATACTCCGATATGAGATTTAGTAGTAATAAATAAAGTAAATTAATAAATATTCAATATACAGGGTGTTATGGAAATACTTTAATATATTGAAATGGGTGACTCCTGGGACAGTGTAGAGACACACTGAGTACTTTTTTTGTTTAATTCAAACTTTTTTACAATTTGTAAAAATACCTACTTTTCACCTATCTGCTACGTCCCTGGTTACGTAAATACTATAAACACAGACAGTAGACCTATTTGTTTGCGATGTTGCCAAACGTCCTATTTTATACCCAATAAACGATATAAATACATAATAGAATAAAAAGGTAAAATGTTATTATATTCTATTTTTTTATAAATTTACTTTAAAAAATTATTAAAAGCCTTATATCAAAATAAATTGTAACAAAAAAATATTTAAATAAAGGTCGATTTACCTTCAATACGGAATATGTTCTAAATTTTGATTCCAAACATGCATTTATTTTCCGCTGCATACTGTTTCTCACACGCGCAAAAATGTTTTCATTGTTCCTTATTTGCTGAGCCGCTAGTTCCACACGATTTCGCAACTGTTCTAAACTGTTAATGGGTTCACTATAAACAAACTCTTTCATAGTTCCCCGGCTTGTCGAGCATTTTTGCCTAGCTTCCCCATAACACAAAACCATGTCAGTCAACTCGATTGAATTTCGTTGCATTTTACGTAAATTAAAACAAAATGCAAAACTTAATAAACGCACAATTTGGTAAATTCTTCGCAATATTATTTAAAACGCAAACCAGGGCAAGCGAATTTCGTCTTTCTGTAACCTTGCATAGCATAAGGAAGCCTTCTTATTGGTCAGTTAAATCATGCCGGCTTCCTTGACAACAACAACGCGAATTTGCGATGTTCAGCTGTACAATTGTACTACATCTAGTACATTTAGTATATTTAGTTTTTATGTTTATGGCAGTCCATGTTAGTAGCACAAAAGCTAAGTACTAAGTACCGTGGGTGCCAGATTTTTAGATGTTAAACCCATTTAACGACTGAATAATGTTATCCAGAGGGCACCACCATTTTATCGTAGATTTCAAAGCACACAATAGAGGACAATAATATACCGGCATAAAAAAAAGTTAACCAATTTTTATTATCTACTTATGAGCGGCGTAGGCGTTACATTAAATAATAACCTTAAATAACATTTAGAGCTACAACAGCTTTTAGAAGGCTAGGATTTTTCTTGGCTGGAAAGTACTTTTATTTTCACGAGTACACTCTTTACACTTTCACCATAAACTTCCCTTCTCTTCCGTACCAATGAGATGTACAGTAATATAGCAACACAAAGTAATTGTTTCATGCATTTTGTAACCGTACATCTGAAGAAGCCCCAAAATGTCCACTTCGGCTCCTTTATCCCTAAGGTATGTTAAATATGCCGTCTACTTTTTATACCCACGGTAATAAGTTCCTAGACATCAAGCTTTTATGAATTATCAAAAGAAAAAACAAACCCTGCATTTTGTAGTAAAAAATTTTGATTAAAAAACCTAATTAAATTGAAAGCACCTAGTTTAACCAAAAGAATTCGCTGTAAGTATCATTTTATCGCCCATAACCAGAACAACATGAGACAAAGAAAACGGTTTAAAAGAATTGAACTTACAAGTTTCAGTAAATTGATAAACCCAGTTACGTGCAAACTGCAAAAATGTTAGAATAAATTGCAATAAATTTCTTGCAAAAACATCTAACCTGTAAAAACACCTGTGTTTGTGGCGCTGATCACGGATCTGAAAAAATTTTTAGTCGGATACATTTGTTTCCGAGATATCCATCATTAAAGTTGGCATTTGAAATAACCTCATTTTCACTTTATTCCCCCTTCTTTTGGCATACAATTCTTGATTTTAAGTTAAAGTGGTACACAATATTTGATTTTCACCTTTTCAAACCTTATTCTTCTACGTATTTTACACTTTTTTGAATTAAATTGCATAGCTTCGCTTTCAATCGTTTTTAATCGTAGCAGAATATGGTGGAGGCGGTGGAGCAGTGAATGCACGGTTGCAACGTTTTTAAAGGGACCCTTCCCAATTTATTTGATAAAAGGTGTAAAAAACATAGAAACACGAAGTTTTAAAAGGTGAAAATCAAATATTGTGGGCCACTTTAGCTTTAAATCAAGAATTGTGTGCAAAAAGAGGGGTGAATAATGGTGAAAATAAGGTTAGTTTAAATGCCAACTTTGATGATGATTATCTCTGAAACCAAACATTTCCGACTAAAATTTCGTTCAGATTCGTGATCAGCGCCCAAAAACCCAACATACCAAATTTGGTTAAAATCGGAGTTGCGGACACTTTCTGTACAATTACCGTAGTTTTTTGTACATTTGTCTCATAGGGAATAATCTTTTGTACTCTTTTCTCGTGTGAACCAAGATCGTTTGACTAGGTAAGGTTGCCTCGTAAGCCTTGCAACATGGCGGACCATACATCACATATGTATTTTGCTCATTATTTAATGAAGTTTTTAACAGTGTAGTTTGTGTTTTTTGTCAATATTAAAGAAATACTTTTAAATACTGTTAATTCCAGTTGTTACCGTAACTTCTTTATTTCCTATTAATAAATTATTTAACAATGATTATTCTTTGTTTGCTATGTTGGCGCCAAGGAACCAGCAGTGCGGTACATATGTGACGTAATGAGGCAACCTTACCTAGTCAAACGATCTTGTTTAATTCAAACTTTTTTACATAATTTGTAAAATACCTCTTTCACCTATCTGCTACGTGCAAAATCCAATAAACGCACAATTCAGTAAATATTATAAAACGCAACCAGCAAAGCCAAAATTTCCAGATAGCATAGAGTCTTCTATTGGTCAGTTAAATCATGCGGGCTTCCTCGACAACAACAACGTGAATTTGCGATGTTCAGCTGTACAATTGTACTACATCTAGTACATTTCGTATATTTAGTTTTTTTTTTTTATG